>JAANDH010000432.1:0-184607 GCA_011799765.1 Nymphaea thermarum
ATCCGTCAATAACTAAGGCCAAGCCTATGATTAATTAATAATTAGTCATTCATTGTTGCTTCAGACCAATCAGAAACACAACCAACTTTTCACGGGTAATTCCATTATGAACTAATCGATCATCATACTTATTAAAGGACCCCTTTTTACTGTGGACCATTCTTATTAGTTTCAATCCTTTTAATGTTTTATTAATTTATTGTTGTGATGGAATCTCTCGCCCTAACAAGGTGGATCGCCATTTAAGTTTTTGGCACCTACCAAGAACCGGACTCATTGGCCACCCATTCTTGAATCATGTTCTTATGTCCTTCTGTGTACATAATAACAAGTGTACACCAAATGTGGACTTTACTATCAATATGCATATTCATTTTAATGTTCAAACATTACATATGCACTACTAAAATTTATAATCATGTCGTCAGCCCATTCCTCTATTATTATCTTGTACCTCTGTCATTACTTCATATTCATGTTGTTATCTCATACCTCTTGTCATCATCATACTCGGGCTATTATCTCATGTCTCATACCCATGTCATTATCAATTTATCATACCCATGTTCTTATCACATACCTTAGTCATTATCTTATACACGTTATCTCATACACGTTGTGTCCGTCATTATTTCATACCTATAGCATTTGAGATCATGACAAAGTATGGTATGAGTTCATGATGGGTAGGAGATAATATCAGAAGTCAAAGATAATGACAATGATATGAGATAATGTATATGGGATGATGACAAATGTATGAAATAATGTATACGAGATAATGACAGATGCATGAGATAATGTTATGAACAGGGCAAAAAAAACGAAGATGGTTTTTTTTTTTTGTTTTGCCATTCATATATGTATATTGGTCATAACGATATGCATATATAAACAAGTTTTACCTTTACTGAATCTCATTATCTTTTTTTTTTTGTGATTTTTTTGTCTCCATAAAAAGTTTTTTTGTTATTAATCATGGATATTTTTGTTATTATTAAAATGACACATGAGAAATGCATACACGGTAAGGCAGATATAACCCCGCTTGGCTCTTGAAGCAGCTGAAAGCTGGAGCTCTGGCGCATATGAAATCAGCACTATGTCAATGGTGCTTTTCCTTTAAAGAAGTGCCCTGGTGTCTTTTCCCCAACCGCTAGAGAGAAGAGTCTCTGACTAAGAATTATATAAGTAGCCAGGGGCAGAGCCAAAGTATGGCCTTAAGGGACATGGCCCCACCTCAAAAAAAAAAAAAATTAAAATTTTATTTGTAAAATTTTAAAAAATTTCACTTATTTTATATAAAATTTTTGAAAAAAAAGATGTTTAGTCAATATTTAGAAACTCCAATTGGGACCCCTCATGAAAATTTTTTGTTTCTGCCCCTATACTTAAGTTGCATATGCTATATCATATACGTAAATCATATGTTGTTTATACATTAAAGAACCCGTTTTTATACCCCATGTGGTTTTTTTTGCAGGCATTCAGCTGGAAGTCTTGTAGCAGTGGATGCGTACTTTGAAGCACCTGAACGCGTTGCAGCACTCATCCTTGTATCTCCTGCGCTTATCGCACCTCTGTTCTCATCTAATTCCAATGAAAGAGATTTACATGAAAAAGAAGATCGGTGGCCGGAAAATGCAGAAATTGGCCGGAGCGATCGGGAGAACATGTTCTGTGGCTTTCTTTTATTTCTACGTGCACTACGTCTTCGAGCGCAAGTAGTCATAGTTTGGATGATCAAAATGATTCTGTATTTGCTCCCCCGCTTCTGCAAGAACATCCTTTCAGAAATTCTGCGCTCTTACTTCGGCATTCTTGTGGTGAGTTTAAAAGTTCAGCAGCCCATTGAATGTCATGACCATTGAAGGCCACTGATCAGCTCAAAATTTTTCCAAGTAGCCACACATATTTTTTTTTTCGGATTTTAAACGGCGAGATTTTGTAAGGGTATGAAAGGGCAAAGTTGTATTTGACGGAAATTTTCGGTGAGAAAAAGCAAGGTAGCCAAAATCTTAAATGTAAAATGCAAAAACTATGAAAAAAAATCTGGTTCTTTTCGTTTTTAATGTTGAAAAACAAGACATGTTTTTTGCACGTTTTATTCAGCTGATCAGCTTTTAATATTTTCAAAACTTTTTCTTTAATAATACCCATTTTCTGTGGCTATGATTTTCTCCAATGCTTTAGAGTTGTAATGGATTGATCCCTTCCATCTTATCTAGTATGAAATTTATGAGTGTTTAATTTCTAATTAATTATGTTTTTTTTTTCAATGCGGTTGCAGTTAAGGTTCATATTTGACAGATTTGGCGTAGCATTAATTAGGAGTTCGTGGTATGATGCAGGCGAATTCACGGAGGATGATATTAATGGTTATCTAAAAGTAAGTATACTGTATATCTAAAAGACATGACGCTTTTACTTAATTTGCATGTTCCTTGAGTAATTATATATATGGAAATTTCATTAATACCTTTCTGATTAGCAAATATTTTCATGATATTATTCCTTTATTTGCAGCCATTAAGAGCCAAGCATTGGGAAAAGGCAGTCTTGGAATATATCATAGCATTGTTTACTAGTACGAAGCCTAAGAAAATGGCATCATGCAAGAGAAGGCTTTCTGAGATTGCATGTCCAGGTAACAATATGCATGTCGATTTTCTTAGTATTTTTCAAAGTATTTTTTTTAAAATTAGTTCACTTATTCTTTTAAGAATGAGTTCATGCTTCAAGATAGTCCAAAAACTGATTCATTGTTTTCATTGAAAACCAGTGTTGATTATTACTGGAGATCATGACCGCATTGTTCCAGCATGGAACGCTAAACGACTATCTCTAGCCATGCCTGGTTCGCACTTAAAAGTGATGAAGAACTGCGGTCACTTGCCCCATGAAGAGCGACCAGAAGAATTTCTTGCTATTGTTAGAACATTTTTGTCAACTTTCAAAGATGTTTGATGAATTGATTGGAGTTGTATAGGGAAGATTAGCATCGGCTCCACGAAAAAAAAAAAAAAAACTTTGTCGAGCATTTATACTAAATTCTTTTGATCAAATCATGATCCTGATGTGCAACTATTTGTATTGATAGTTGTAATGAAGCAAATAATAAAAATGAAAGTTGTTCTCACAAAGCATATTACATTTCTTTAAATGCGAACACGAACATTTCTCAATTTTTACTTCTTGTAATTCTCTAATCAATAGTATGAAAAATCATATATAAAAGGGTTGCTAACACAAAGTCATGCCCATTGTTATTCTTAAACATACATAGATGCACTTACCAAGACATGGATCAAGCAAAATTTGAACAACATGCACCAGTTGCTAGAAGAAAATTCGGTTGGGGAGGATCTCTTTCATAAGCATTTAGTTCAATTGTTTCATTGTCCTATGTTTCAATAATTATGTGCATGGGATCGTGTTCAAGATCCAATTACCATAGAGATAGCTGTTTGCATCCCCAAATTTTTTTTTTTTTTTTGGTTTTGAAGTGTCACAGAAAAATAATGTTTTGTTTTGAAATGAGAGAAAAAGTGACTCGCCCGTCGATACGAGGATCGACCGTTCCTGGCACTTTTACCAAGGGTAACCAATCCAATGGCCATGTATATTAGCGATGCATTTCATTTTGGCTTGAACATCCTTTCTATATGCGATGTAAAAGAGTATTGAAAGTTTAATGTTTCAAACTTTTGAAAAGGTTCTTGAAAAAATACTTAAGAATGTGAAGCATTTTTAGGAAACCTAGAATTAGAAAATCTTTATCAATATTGTTTGGAAAGCTTGAGAAATCATTTTGAAGTCATTTTAGTGTTTTCTTAAGACTTTAAGTAGGTTTATGATTTTGTTCTAATTCAGTTACTACCTAAGTAGAGCTCTCTCTCATCTTGCTTAAGTTCTTTTACATATGCGACTGTAGTCATTTGTGATGTTAAGTGAATATAGATGCATGAAATACATTGATTGTACATGATTCATTCCTTTCACAACATTCACTTAAAAACATTCCTACCATCACATATATCAAAGATTTTTTTAATAAATATTTTTTATGAGATGAAAAAAGTTTTTAAAAATAGAATGAGGTTATAGACCCTCAAGCATGATTCCAATATTGAGTCATTACTTTGAGTTTCGGTCTAGGTGAAGTCTGTTTATGAAAAAGATTTTGAGAGAAAAATGTTCAAAAGAATAAAAAATATGAAAGACTTGATCATAAGAGAAATGTAGAGAAAAAGAGAGAGATCTTGAAAATCATAAAATCAAATATTTAAAAGAGAGAAATTTTAAAATGGAATATATATATATATATATATATATATATATATATATATATATATATATACACACACGTATATGAGAGTTTGTAAAAGTATGTTAAATCATAAAAAGAGAAAGACAAAGAAAGATATTCATGTGCACATATACGTATATAACATGTATGTATGCATCTGTCTTCATGATTTTAAAAATCAAGAAATAACTTAAAATAACCAACTTCAAGTTGATGTAGGCCGGAGAAGAGTTTGGACTCATGCAAGAGCCTAAGTGAAGTCTCCAAAGCTGCATTATAGAAAGTATTTACTTTTGAAAATCTTTTGGAAAACATGCTTCTAAATAAGAACATAAAATCATATTGTTTGCTTCAAGAAAATACATTTCTTTTTTTTGGTATATAGAAAATACATTTTTTTCACTATTGGGTATGGAAGAAAATCAAATACTCATAAAATAGGGAACGACAAAACGCTCATTGGAGTACCTAATTGGGTGGACTAAGAAATAAAGTAAGCGTCAAAATGATATGAAGATGCATTTTAACGTGTACAAATTCGTGAAGGGCTTTCTCGGGTTGGACTGGTCCCAACCTTAAAAATCAACACAAGATGAAGAAATCTCAACCCCAAGCATTGATTTTCACGGTACGTTTAATTAAAATTTAAGAAAATTAAAACATAATTCATGAGCATCATTTCAAGCATGAATGATGAATGAAGTAATATAACAAGCATATTTTGGAAACAAATAAAGAAATAAAATTTATTCCATCTTGCTTATACTCCTGGTGCACTCAAGATATAACTCTCGATTCCAGATAAAAAATTATTTAAGTTTTCTTAATCGGCCATGGGGAGGTGGCAAGAGGAAAAGAGAAACTAAAAATGGAGGATTACATACCTCGGATATGGATGAGCTTCATCCTTTAAACGATTCAATGATCATCTTGGATGAAGCTTCAAAATGATGAGATAATCCCTCTAAGAGGACTTATTGTGCTCCTTTGAGGAGTTTGAACGTAGAGATGCTTGCTCCCAAAGTTGGAGAAGAAGAGAGAAATGGAAAAAAAGGCAAATCTTAAGTGAACAAGCATTAGACATCCCCTAATGGTTAGCCCATGCGCAAGACTAAGATTGTGGGGCATCTATAGAGATTTTGGTGCAAAATTTAAAATTCGAATAAAAGATTTGAATTGAAGAGGAAAGAGTTTTAGAGCAAAAATTCAAAATTCGAATTCAAGAGGGAATAATTTTGGAGCCAAAATTCAAACTTTGAATTTTGCTTTTAGAATTTGAGTTTGGACTTCTCGGTTTGGATCTAAACTTGGATTTGTATCTAATCTGGATCTGATAATTAGATTTTAGATTGAAATCTCGCGTCTAAGGTAGGGTTTTGAATTTGAATTTTGTGTTTGGGTTTGGACAACGGTTTAAAAATTTATTTTGGATCGAATAGTCACAAATTTGTTTTGGATCTAAAATTTAAATTCAAATAATAAAATAATAATTTTTTTTGAAAAATTTGGAGTGATAACAATACCCCCAAAGTGGTTGAAGCCCCTTCCTCATTCCTCTTATCCTCAGGGCCTATGGTTGCTTTGAGACATGTGTGAACTTAAGGTAAATGAATTCAACTCAAAAGCAACGCCTGCCAACATCATTTGCAGTCTAGAGGAAAAGAGTCGACAGGAATCAAACTGATGGTCAGGTTTTTACCGGCTCACCAATCCGACCAGCTATGCTACACCCGTTGAAGCTAATATCTTCTACCAAAGTTGTGGATGATATTTCATATTGGTCTTTTAATTTAATTATCAACAATAAGTTGTGAAGAAGCATGTCGATAAGGCTAATACATCTTACTCTTAATTGATTAATCTTCCATTTGTGTTAAGATTTCAAGTAAGCTAACATCTTAAAGGGTCAATTTGTAAGACTGAACTTTATTAGATCTAGCTTTGAAGTGAAGCATGTCGATAAGGCCAATACATCTTACTCCTAATTGATTAATCCGCAATTTGTGTTAAGATTTCAAGTAAGCTCAACATCTTAAAGGGTCAATTTGTAAGACCAAACTTTACTAGATCTATCTTTGAAGAGTGCTTGAGCCTTGAGCCTTAAACTCATTTTGGTGCCTATGTAATTTTAACCCGTGGGACTCTAGCTCACTCGATTGTGTGATCGGCTATGATCACTTAAGCTCCTCTCCCACTCTATAATGGGAACTGCAAACTGATCATTTAATACATTAAAAAAAATCCAAAAGGGGATTTTCCAAATAATTGCCCAACATTTGATATAAATTAATTGCAAAAATGCACACTTTATGAATGGAGAAGAACAAAATGGATCTAAAGCAGTTTTTTACCTCCGATATGAAAGTTGATTTCTTCCGAATTCATACAACATATTTCTCAAGTCTGTATAAATATATATCACCCTTTTATTTTTAGCCTCTACAATTACCAAAAAATGGGTATAAAACAGAATTTTTTTTCATCATATAGGACCTTTTATAAGGTATTTATTCCTTATTAGGAGTATAACGCTCTTCTTAAATATATTTAACGTTTATTATGGAGTCAAAGATCGTTTATTTGTGAATTTTCAGGAAAAGATATACAAACAAAAAAAAGTAATGCCGATCAACTTAGACATGACTTAGAGAGAGAGAGAGAGAGAGAGAGAGAGACGTAGGATGGCTTTTCATTTGTTTATATATATAACGAAATCGGAGAACACATTAGACTAGAGTGTTTCTTTCAAAGGTCCACGACGGAAGGGTTGAAGATGGATTGGCCGACAGGATTGAAGTGGCAGAGGGAAAGACCGCCCTGTCAATGCAAATCTGCTGGGCTACTGCACACCGTGTTTTCCGTGCAAGTTTTTGCACACCATGAATCCGTTCAGATCACTCCAAAACCTGGCCACGAGTCATGGTTGATCCGGTTCACCCTTGACACAGCCCTGATTTGAGATTGAGTGCACGCAACAAATATATCCTCCTCCAAAAAAGAGAGAGGGTTGGTGTATTTTAAGAATTTTTGAAAATAAATTGTACTATTCATTCTTTTAACTTTTTATAATATATTATTTTGTACTTTCAAAACTTTCTTTTTTTCACTTAATGAGGGTATTTTGGTCATTACACATTTTGATGCATATTTGAAATTTTGACTCAAGAATAAAAATTTCACAATCATAATTCCTCCTCAAACTTGAATGGAATCAAAATTTCAAGTTTTAGTTTCTTAATTCTGAAAACAAAATACCTTGTTTGTTTAATAATTCTAATATATTACAAAATAAGTATTTTGATTTTAAAATTTTTGTGATTCTAGGTATATCAGATGCCCCCTAAAAAGATAGGGTATTTCCTATGTCATTACACATTTTACTTGTGACAGTGGAACGACGTAGCACCAAAAGTGCTATATCTCATTTTAACCTTTCATAAGAGTGGACAAAATATTATTGACAGAAGGTAATTCTGCTGAAAGCAAAATTTGACTTCGAATATATTCAAAATCAATTCCAAGACCTGCTAGGAATTGAAAGGCCTTCTCGTGTTGTTTGAGTTTTCTTGATGGAGCATAATCACTATGTGATACAGTGAATATGTCATATTCATCTCACAAAAACTTCATTTTGTCATAGTAATCAGCAATACACATATTCCCCTTTTTTAAGCTATGAATTTGACAAGATAGCTGATACATACGGGCAATATTGTTTTGTTCACTTTACATTTCTTTTGCATTAATCCATACATCATGAGCACTAGTAAGAAACATAAAGTTTCGAGCAATTTTTGGCTCCATTGAATTGAAAATCCATGACATAACCATGTCATTGATGGATTTCCATTCCTTAAAATGTGCATCAATTTCATGTGGTCGAGTAATTTCTCCATCAATATAACCCAACTTTGATCTACCACTGATATATAATGTAACACCACTGATATATAATGTAACAGATCTAGACCAAGATAAGTAATTTCTTCAATCTAGTAAAGTAGAGATGATTTTAGTATTGGGTAACTGGTCTTGAACAATTATTCTCTCTATTGTAGAGTCTGACCACTGGTTTGGTGTAGATGAACCATTTCCAGCCAAGAAAACTTAGAATCAAAAAGGCCTTGGGGCCAAATGAATCATGTTTGTAGCCACCGAACACGCTCTCAGGCCTCTGCAACACCTGAAAACCAGTACATAAAAAAATGCTTATCTCCTCAACCAGTGCTCCAAACAATCTGAAATTTTACAGAAAAATTTCTCAGATGCAGACGATTTCCAACGAGTCTATGCCCGACCCAAACCACCATCGGAGCTGGCAGCGGCGGTCACCGGAATCTGGCGCAGTTTTAGATTTAACAGGTACTGTAAAACAAAAACCAATAGCTAAAGAAAATTCTTATCTCCTCAATGAATACTCCCAAAAATCTGAAATGAAGAATCCTCAGATATAGACGATTCCAACGAGCCTATGCTCAACCCAAACTGCAGTCGGAACTGGAAACGCCAGTCGCTGGAATCTGGCACAGTTTCAGATTTCACATGTAAAATGAAAACCAGTAGCCAAAGAAAAAAGCTTATCTCCACAACGAATGCTCCAAAAAATCTGAAATTTTATAAGGAGAATCCGCAGATGCAGACAATTCCAACAAGCCTATGGTTGACCCAAACCGCTGTCGGAGCTGGCATCTCTGGTCACCGGAATCTCTCTGAAAAAAAAAAATACACATGCTCTGATACCATGTAGAGAGAAAGAAGAGCAAGGAACACACATGGTTCGGTCTGCTAAGACCTACATCCATGACAAAAGCTCCACACCTCGTTCACTGTTATTATTAACTTGGGCCAAAGAAAATACTATATGAGAACTTTCACCAGAATGCCTAACAAACAAGGAAGGCTCTTTCACAAGGCAATACAAATAATAATGGAACGAAGAAGAAAAGAAACTATAGTTTCTAAAACAGGCACAAGGCATAACGGCTATAAGCCCAACGGGTGGGAACGAGAGGGGCAACTTCATTCTTCAACAGTTATCGAGTTGAATCGAGTCGTGTCAAACCAACCGGTTCAACAATTTATCAAACTTGCCCGACACCCCATTTTCAGGTTTCAGACTCGAGTTAAGCTGAGCATCGAGCCATCAAGTATTCAAACGGATGCCCAGCCTTAGTTAATGGGACTTATTCATCTACATTTCAATAAACAAATTTTCTCCTGGGAGCACGTCCTTTTCTTTCTCTTGGGGAGCAACAATCGGACTGTCCGTCAATTTGAAAGTGATGATGCAGTTTGAAATTCAAGGATCATGTTGTGTTGACAAAGTTGGCAACCTATCGAAACATAAAAATATAAGCAGTATAAAAATAAATAATATTATATTATTAAAAAAATCGTTAGTCAAGCCAGGCTCCTTCCTTTTGTTTCTTATCTAAATCTGAGATCGTTTTAGTTGAATCTGGCAAAGATATATGAACTCGGTTACTGATTGGATTTGGACTTGTGATAAAAGATGTCAAATGTAAGTATGTGATTTGGATATGGATAAAAGTAGCTGGTGCCTTGAAAGCTTCATGACAACCAAGCACGCTTGCCAAAGAAACGAATATGAATATGAATATATTTTTCTATTATTCATTTGGTGGTTACTTCTCATAAACCAAGGATTACGAGTCACATTCAAGTGAAAAGTAAGGATCTTATCTACCATTTCTAGTCATCATACTTTTAGTGACGTCCAAATCTCAATATTTAGGATATGTCGACAAAATATAACACCACAAATATGTTTCTCAGTGATTAATGAAACACTAAACCGTCCATGTGAATAAAAAGTTTCATGACATCTCAAATGTTGCATTTAAGAGGGTTGGTGCAACGGCTTGGGGCGATGGTTGGTAAGCAGTGGTCAGTTTCCTTTTCAAGTGTTAATTGTGTCAACCTCATGTATTGCAAAAGAAACCGGATTAAAGCGCAACAAAGAGTAATACCCTAAAGCATCGAAAGGACGCCATGTATTCTATGAGAACAAGCGTAGATTGGGTGGGAGGTTCGGCTCTTTGATGGGCAATGGTTTATGTTGCTCGTGGACGATATTTGGTTACTTGAAGAAAAACTGATTTTACATAAAATAAAAGCGTCATTCAAAGATGTTATGTAAAATCAACATCTGCATCATAAATGCGACGTCTAAATTTGTTTTGAACAACTCCACACATTGGAATTGCATGTCACACGTTTATGGAAACTTTCATATGATATGTCTGTTGGTCCTTGTTCAACTCATAAATTTATGGGGCCAAATCTCACATATAGTTGCTAGACTATGGGCCAGGAACAAGTCTATGGACATGGGGCTGTCTAATTTTGAATAGATCTAGCTCATGAGTCAACAAAACACCTAATTAATTTACTATAAATTTTCAACTAATTAGCGATGATGACATTTTGTTTATTGCTAGGGATGTCAATATATCTATTGAATAAAAAAATATCTGATTAAGGAATCTGATTGGATTCGGATTTAAGAAATGTCATCTGATTGGATTCAGGCGTATTAAGATATACAAAAATATCTAATAGGATTCAGATTCAGATTTAGATTGAATTGATTCTTAAGTAAATATTTTATATCCACTATATCCAATGCTCTTGCATTTTGAAAATCGTCAGTACAAAATTTTGATTCAGATATGAATGTAAAAATCAAATTCAGATTCTGATTTCAACTTTTCTTCATTCATATTTGAATCAGAGTATATGTATATAAAAAAAAACAGATACTATTGAGAATATATCTGATTCAAATCCAATCCATTGACATCCCTATTTATTAGTAGTTGTAGATATTTTTATCCCAATAAATATAAGGTGAAGGCCATGGTTTTGAATTGGCGATGGGTTCAATGTAGAGATATAAACAGTCTGGTTTCAGTTTAAATCCGGCTTTTTGCCAAATACCTATTGATATGGTTTTTTTAATATCATTGTTCCCATGATAATGGATCAAGGACCCGACGAATGGATATATACCTCATGGTTAAGTGTAGGATACTCCATGGTGGATAATAAACAAATCTTATTGCAGCTGTAGCTTTCAATTTTTTTCCCTCCCAAGCGCTTATTGTATAGCTTCAATGCCATTTTTCATATTGTCCAGTTCACTATCACTTTTTTGATGATCTTGATTTCTAAAAGAACTTGGAGGGGCTTTCTTACCGTTACTGCATAGGACTGCCAATGAGGACTGCACAATGAATAGAGTCCGCTTGAGTTCAACTCAAACTCGCTCACCAAAACTTGACTTCTTTATAAACAAGTTGAGCTTGAGTTCAAATGTATGCTCAAAATGTTAAATGAGTCGAGTTCGAGTTGTAGTAACTCGACTCATTTCAACTCGACTTGGCTAAATATAATAAGAGAATAGTTAAGAGATTAGTAACTAAACAAGTTAAATAAGTTAACAAGTTAAAAGAAATGAGACAGGTTTAACAGAAACGAGTTAAACAAGTTAAATGAATCGAGCATGAGCTTGACATTGTGTTGTCAAGTCGAGGTCGAGCCTTTTCTATGGAGTTCAACTCAAAATCAGCTGGCTTAGCTTGAGCACAACTTGGCTCGTGTGCAGCCTTCAGTACTGCTCTTACAAGGATTTTCACGTTTTTATGTCTTAATAAGTTATTGCATAATCATGAATGGACATAATTTAAGAAACAACTTACATGCAAGTGCCCATTTTATCTTTCTAAGGAATTTGCAAATATGTTAGACATTCGGATCGAGAATATATATATATATATATATATATTATTTATTTATTTATTTATTACTTTTTTGAAAAGTTGCATATTAGGTTATGAGTTTCAAGTCATCGTTCTAATGTGAAAGCATAATCTGACGCTTTGTCAATTTATGAAGTAATTGGTAGTTTCATGTTATAGAGATTGTAGGTCAATGTTTTTAATATATAGCTAGTGGTTTTTTAGACCATTGGCCGTCACCCTGAAAACAAAAGGAAGAGAAGGTAGTTAAGCATGCCATTTAGGGGAGAACACTGAATCGTTCAGATAACCCAGTTGAGTTCGAGTTCACTGAACTCAAACCGTTAAAGGTCGACTTGGCTCGAAAATGATGTGTACCGATTTTTTAAATATCCGACTTGTTTTTTATTTTTAATTAAAATACTGTCTTCCCAAACTGTTTGTCTTTTTAATTGAAAAACCGGCTTCCCAATGCCTTTGTCTCATATTATTATATGCTAAGTTGATGACTGCACTATAAATTATGCAAGCAAACTGCTGTTAGCCTCAAATTTTGTAATATGTCGGCCAAAGTCTATCTCCTTAGTTGATTCTACTACTTTTTCAATGTTAACATGTCCTATTACTAATGATATATCATATATATCTAATTGCACACTGGAGCAAAAGAAAAAAAAAAGTGCACATATTTTTGTAAAGGCTTGATCAAAGCGATATGTCAACTACACTAATATACTGACGTCAATTAAATAGTAGGATCGGCCTTAGTCAGGATTTTTGGGATACCCCTACTTGACTTGCCTTATTGGGTTTTTGCACCAGGGTCATGTCCGGCCGGGTAGATTCTTGTAATAATTTGCTTATGATTTTTGGTTTTAGGTTTCCTCAAGAAGGTCTTGGGAGTAGGATTCCAGATTGGTGCGACTTTTCTAGTCTCCACCGGTCGGGTCCTAGCAGATGCTCACTTTTGCCCTGCGGCACAGTCAGGCGGAGGAAACTACTGATATTTATCATTGGTGGATTTGGTGAAAGAAGATAAATTGGTCAAACTAACTTGAACTTAGAGCACGTTATTGAGTCGAAACTGTGAAAGAGACTGAATATCTGAAATGACTTAAATGCCCCTTAAAAAAAGAAAGGTTAACATAAGTCAAAAGATCCTTTTATAAGGGCAAATAAAGGAATGGTCAAAAAGATCACCTTTTTACAAAGGTTAAGATGCCTCTAAACCAGTAGCTTGTGAGTGTTCTTTAGGGGTGAACACCAGCTGAATTGAGCCCCAGTTCAGCCAGCTTGAGCTCTGCTCGATTGATGAAAACTCGAGCTCGAAAACAGCTCGACGGAAGCAACTCAAGCTCGACTCATTAAAGCTTGACAAATTCGTTTGAAGATATGGACTATTACTTTGCCAAAAATTGAGCTCAACTCGATTAAAGCTCAACAAAATTGAATGAGCTTTTGTATGTGAGGCCAATACAAATGCATAGCGATACAATTGAACTCTCACAACTCACTCACAAACCATGAACAAACCACAATCTAACGTGCAAACCACGCCCAAACCCAATAGGAAGGTTGGCTCACTCGCGGTCGTGTCTTTGGCCAAGGGCCTCCGAGGGACCACCAAGATGAGCAAAAGCCGAAGTCGGGCTAAGGAAACAAATAAGAAAGCAAATATGCAATGCTACCACCCGCGGATCTACAAGGGGGATGAGAGAACAATACCGGCCAAGGCTAGCTTGGCAAGAGTCCGCAAATGGACCACAGGGTGAATACATGACCCCGAGTAACGCAGTTACAAGGAAGGGAAGGCCAACGTGGACGAGGGTTCCCACTGAGTAATGCCGCCAAGGGGCTGCCGCCTGCAGCCTAGTACTACCGAGGGATGCTAAGAATCGCTGGCCGCTCTCACCGAGAAGGGTTGAGGATAGCTGGGTCTTTGCAGCCGCCTGTTGTGGAAGGATGTTGGAGTGCTTGGCAGGGAATGCCGAAGGCGCTGCGCACGGACAAGGACAACCACTTGTTGCCTGGTGCCAAGAGGTGCTCAGTCGAGGTTGCCGAGGACACGAAGGCCACCCCTTGCGGGCGCGGTTGCTATCGGATGCCGAGGCCACCGAGATAGAGTGGCCGGGGCTGGCCAATAGCGACCGCCTGTCACCTACGCCGCTGGCCGGAACTGCTGCCTAGGGTGCCGAGGGGTCTGCCGAGAGGGCTCGGCAGCTCCTCCCTACCGCCTGGGTGTGGGCTTGGCCATGCACCCCGGAGTTGCCGACGAGAGAGGGGTAGGCCGAGAGGACCAGATTGGCCTAGCAAGGATGCTTCCCTAGTCAGTCAAGAACCTAGTCCTATCTAAGGCTGGTTAGGGTTCGGGTCGAAAGGGCTCTATTGGAAAGCTTGGTCAAGTGTCAGAGAGGTTAAGTTTCGGGTAGGCTATACCAAGATGGGTGAGGTAAATGCAAGGGTTAGGACTAATTGGGCTGAGGATCGAGTTGGGTTAAGTGAGCGCTGGACTTGGTCTAAGGGTGTTAGGGTCAAATTGATTTGGCCTAGGTTAGGTTTGACTAAGCTAGATGGGTGCGGTTGGCAAGGGGATGGGGCCCACTAGCTATGCTAGTGGCTGCTAGGGTTTAGGACATGGGAAAAGTTGGGCGGCGGCCAAAAGAGTTCCCTAAAATGGTGGAGAAGGGGCCACGCGGTAAGGACTTAGTTGTTTGGGAAAGCAAGTGCAAGGGAATTCGGTTTCCTAATTGGTAGGGCCAGGTGTAGGCGCGTGAGGTTGAGGGTTTCTAGCTAGGCTGGACCGGTTTCGTCCAAGTAGGGAGCACCTTGATGGAAGACACGTGTCCTTGATGGAGGGCCAAGGTCTTGGGTGGCTAGGGTTTCCCCTAGCGGCGAGGAGATGGGGCCGCTCTTTCCTAAAGAGTAGGAGAGTGGATTTGCGGCGGATATGATTGGATTTGGCAAGAAGACAAGGTGGAGCTGGACGAGATCTCTTCACTCACGAGATTGGGTTAATGGAGGCTAACGACAAGATAGGAAAGAATGGTGGAGTCCGATAGGGATTTTCTAAAATGAGGGAGGCGGGTTGACCACGTGGGTATCTTGGCGATTTGGAGTGGGACCGGGGTAGATGATGTGGAACTAAAGGCCGACGGATGAGGGACACATGGACAAAGGAAGGGCTTGGGTGACAAGGGGAATTAGGGTTGACTCGAGAGAATAGAGAATGGAAGAGGAAGGAAGGGCGGCGCAAGATCAACTTTCCTATTTTGTAGGAAGTGATCGATCTTGGCTAGCTAACGAATAGGGACCAAAGGGGAAAGGTGGCTGACTCTTGGATTAGGGTTGGACCGATGTGCGACACGTGGCGGAAGGGACGGCTAGGATGAAATCAAACAAGGAAAGGAGAGGACTTACCGGATGAGGAGCGGTGGCTAAGGGATTTTCCTCTTTTGCGTTGGCAGCTTACGCCAAAACCCTAGGATGTCCTCTACGAATTGATCAATCTACCCTTAACGTTTTGGATCGGGACTTCAGCTGGTACGTGGACAATCTGGTCTTTATCCCCGGGAGGTGTAGCGGTGAACAGAATAGTGGTAGCGGCAACCGGAAAACCAGAATTTCGGCCGGTTTGTAGAACTTCTTCGTGAAAACTCAGCTGAACACCAAAATCGGCAGAAACAATCTTCTTTCTTGGGCGATTCTTTTGGTGCACTTTGTTGATTGAGATCATGCCAAAAGCCACTTATTTTGAAGACTTTTATGCTGCTGGATTTGGCAGACACTAGGGACGAACCGCGACCTTTTGATGGATATTTTGAGGACTTTTCACCATGGATCTCGCTCGAACCGTTCTTGGTCAATCCATGGGATGAATAGAGGGACTTAAGACTTGTAAGAGAGAGTCTATAGGGTGTTTCAACCGTGAATGATAGGATTTCACTCTCGGTTTTGGCGTCGAGGGCAATATCTAGATCTAGGCCGAATTCCTCTCTAGAACACCTTCTAACGTGTTGCTTATTTCCACTCTAAAAATCACAAAAACTAACATTTGAATTTGTCTATATTGAAGATGCCCGCTCACACGTACTTCAATCTTCCCGGATGAGATTTGGCCTCTCAACTCTAGTGTGTTTCTAGAGAAGGCACCGGATCTTCTTGATGTTTTCTTGGGGTAGATGCATGGTCATGAGGAAACAACACTGCCGAAGCAATGAAGGATCCTAGAGTCGTCGTTCCTTTGGGCGGAAGGGTTGAGTAGAGAAAAGAGAACAAGGCAAGGAGAGGATAAGGCCGTCAGTTGGAGAAGGTGAAGCTGTCGCCAAAGAAGGTGCCAGATTCCGCCAAGGGTTGGAAGAGAAGGGGAAGGCGCCACAAGGGGGAGAGGAGGAGGGCACCACCGCGGGAGAGGGGAGGCACGAGAGAGAAAGAGAGAAGAGAGCTCGGGTGAGGAGAGAGTGTGAAATTCAACAAATGAATTCTTTCATCCCAAAAAGCATACGAAATACAAAGAGCTAAAAGCTTATATACAATCCTACTTGGCTCGGTTCATAAATGGAACGAACCGTTCAAACTAAAGCTTGAATCAAACGAGGCACAATCCGTCTCGATATTTACAAAGTGAATTTCAATTGCAATAAGCAAAGCATAAGCAAATTGGGTGAGACGCCCCTAACCTATTGAACCGTCCCTGAGCCTTGTGAGCCCAGGGTGGGGACCTTGTCTGGGTTGCTGCCCAGACTTTGGATTTTAATGCCATTGCTAGACCCATGTGGCCTAGCCAATTTACCTAGAATACTTGGCCTATATCGCCTCATTGGATTGTGGGTTTGGACTCGCGATAGGTGTAGACTCTTCTAGACCGGGGTTTGCAATGAATATCATCCATATTCTGCGGACATGGTTGCATGTCAAAAAGATGCATTTAACACTTTATGCAGACTACACAGCAGTTAGCAATAGACAACACCCCACTGCCCTGGATTCCCTCTTACTCAAGAGAAGAGAGAAAATGTCATTACAAGAAGAGACATTATTTCCACTTAATTATTTAGATTGGACGACTTCAATAAGAGAAAATATCCTTAAATACTTGTGCAGCTTTAAAACCATCACTGCTACATAAGATGTCAAGCAATACTATTCTGCTTTACCTCTTTCACTGAATCTGTGGACTTTCATTTAAAGTTCTGCTGACCCCAATCAAAATTTTAGAAAAAAAATGTTACATTTATTTTTTAAAAATTATTAATTAGCATATATAAACATTTTAAAAAATTACATATCCACTTTCGTTAAAATTTTTGAACTATAATTTTATCCCTCGTAAAAAAGTTTAATAAGTGGTTGGCAGATGATCCAAAGTGTTAAGGATATGCCTATCACACGAGAAGGTCAAGGAGATGTGGATAGCTCTATATCAAGGAGACACAGATCAAGCCACTATGCAAGGAAGAAAATGTAGGATGGATCAGCACAAGGGAAAATCAATCCCTACAAAATCTGCATTTGTAAAGTTATCAGATAAAGATCTAGTAAACCATGAAATCTCTATAAATAGAACCTCTCAATCTCACGGTAATAGATGAGAGATTGAGAGAGTATTGCTTTTGACCGTGGATGTAGACTCTACAAAGAGTCGAACCACGTTAAACATTTTTGCCTAAAATTTTCTTCTCTATACCTTGAAAATTTACAGTTTTTGTCATGGTATCAGAGCTGTAAAAGATTTCACCAGGAGATTGGGTCTAGTGACATTGAAAGTGCGAGAAGCGGGCATTCTGCAAGTGCCGCCGTTGCTGTCCAAGGAGCTCCACCAAAGCTTGCCAAAAAGGGCGTGACTTTCTTTGGGGTTTGATTTTTGAGAAGAGCCAAAATTGATTTGATTTGTGGAGCATCCTTCCTCAGTGCTCCAGCTACCTACAATCCAATTTTTATATCAATCCGACCACCCGTTGATTTTCTACGATTTTTTGAAGTCATGACGACTCAAAACAATGATGGAATGTCTTCAATACAATCAGTGGTCAGCACTTTCACTGTTCTTCTAGCACCAACAAGCCTGCAACACTTCCCTGTTGTGAAGCTATCTACAGACAGTTACTTGTTATGGGAATCTCAGTTCATTCCCCTTCTCAAAAGCTACGGATTGATGGGATATGCTGATGGCATAAATATGTGTCCTACAAAATTTCTTCCTGCTGAAAATGACAAGGAAGCAGAGCTAAATCCTGCATATGTAGAATGGGAAAAGATGGATCAGCTGCTACTTGGGTGGCTTATTTCTTCTCTCACAGACGTTGTACATAGTCAAATAGTAGGATTAAAGACATCTCATGATGTATGGAGTGCTTTGAGACAGCATGTATGCAGCCCACTCTCGTTCCCGGATACAACATCTTCGCGCTCAACTTCAATCCATAACACAAGGTACAGATTCCATTGCCAATTATTTTCACAAAGTAAAAGGCATTGTGCATCAGTTGGCATTGGCATCTACACCAGTAGAGAATGTTGGTATCCAACATTCTTGCCGGCCTTCACGCTCATGAGTATGAAACCTTGAGGACCTCCTTGAACACACAAGTTGAGCAAATTGAACTCGAGGAACTCCTTAGTCTTCTCTTGATTCTTGAAGCTCAATGTGAATCAAATGAACCTGAAACTGATGCAGTTCATATTGCCAACATTGCATATGGCAATCAACAAGTAAACAGAGGGTACTCGAGCAGGCCTTTCAATCGACGAGGTCATGGAAATAGAAATCTGAATTCTGGTCAAACTGGAGCAAGTCGCTCAGTAGTATACCACGGGTGTGGAAATCCAGGTCATATGGTTACCAATTGTCACACCATCTATCAAGCACTGCGTTGCAAAGACTATCAATTTCTCAAAGATGAGCCACCACAAGTCAATGCTGCAATAGTTGAATCCGAAGAGATAGATAGTGCATGGTATCTAGATTCATGGGCAACTCATCATGTCACCACTGATTTAAACAACTTGACAACAAATTCATACTACGAAGGCAAAGATCACAAGACAAATGCTTTGTTCACGATCACAAGACTGGGCGAGTTCTTCTTCAAGGAAAAACTGAAGGTGGACTCTATTAGGTAGAGCTACAAAAGATGTCATGCATACCCACGGTTGGGACATCCCTGCATGAAAGTAGTTAGTCATATTTTATCTAAGTTTGGTTTGCCTGTGTTTAGCCAAGACTCTAATAAAGTTTGTGAAACATGTTAGTTAGGAAAAAGTCATGTCTTACCTTTTCATTCATCTGAAAATACAGTGGAAGCGCCTCTTGAATTGATCTTTTCGGATGTTTAGGGACATGCTCCAATTGCTTCTTTACTTTGTTATCGTTATTATGTTACTTTTGTGGTTGCCTTTTCTCGCTACACTTGGATATTTGTTATAAAAAATAAATCAGATGTGTTGCCTGTTTTTCAAACGTTTCAGAAGCAAGTTGAAAACAAATTTGAGTGCAGCATTAAATCTTTTCAAAGTGATTAGGGTGGGGAATATCGATCATTGCACTCTTATCTCAAACTCCAAGGCATCGAACATAGAATCTCTTGTCCTCACACTCATGAACAAAATGGAAGTGTTGAACGGAAACACAGTCATATAGTGGAAACTCGGCTTACACTCATGGCTCATGCCAGTGTCCCGCAACACTTTTGGGATTTTGCTTTCACTACCGTTGTCACGGGCCGACTTTTTCAAGCCTTCTTTGGCCCGCACGACGCCGAAGGTTTCCCCAAAGCGTTCAGCCAGCCCGACTCGTTCTTAATTTAGCGGAAGCATTCATCAATCTTCTGGGAGTGTGGACTAGACGAGGAGCGCTACGCACTCGGCACACTATCACTCAGGTTTATCCCATAGTAGACAATCGGCAAGCCGTGGCCATGAGGCCCTGTCAGAACATCGCCATTCCTGCAAGTGTCTATCTACTTCCATGCGAAATCTGGGTGGGGGTAAACTTCCCTTGGGAGGAAGTCCCTAGCCGAAGCCAGTTGACAACTATATCTCACTGAGCAAGGCGGCCGACCATCACCCTACTCGATGACGAGCATTCACTTACTTGCCTTTGCATGACTTTACGTGGTTGTGGATGTAGCATATGCATCCACTGGGGGAATTGCCCCTAACCCACGCGCACCTCTTATGCATCCAAATGTTACGTGTGGGGAACCTACCTGATTCCCCAACGACGGACTTGCATTTCCAAGGGGACTGATGACCATGATGTATTTATACGCTTCGTCGCAGCACATTCAACGTGCTTTGCTTTCTGCTTGACTCAGCATCCGATTGAATCCCACATGTGTCTCGAGCTATGCCTAAGCTGGCCAAGCAACATAACCTTTTACTGGCTTGGACGGACTGGACACTGTCGGCTGGCAACATTCTCAGTGACTTTGCCCCAGGCAAGAGAAATTCGACAACTGTTTCCTTCATTTCTTTTCAACTGAGCCTACATCTATCTAACTGATGCACCCATCACGTCACGGCTACCTGCCTTATCGGGTGTTTTGCCTCTAGTCCAACCTTAGTTTCTTCCCACTTTTCTGTTACTATTTGCACTTTTCTTTAGTAAAGCCTGGAACATCTCCAACGACCACTAAGTCTCAAATTTTCAAGTTGTATTACCAACCTGTGCACATGCTCTTTCACTCGAGTCATGTCAACACTAAGGAATCCTTTTCCACGTTGGGCCTCTGACCCTATCTGTCATAGCGAGCAGCTTTCCTGGCCTTTCAGCTCCTGACGCCCAGATACTGTCTTCGAAATGTGTGATCTCCATCTGGCCAACACCAACGCGGCCACTTAAACCAGTGTCCAACGAACATTCCCAAACCGTATGGCACCATTAACAAGCCAACGTTTTTCAGAACCACTTGTTTATTATCATAGCAGCGTTCTCATTTTTTAAGTTCTTTCTGAGAAATCGTCTACTCTGATACCATTTGTCATGGGCGACTTTTTCAAGCCTTCTTTGGCCCGCGCGACGCCGAAGGTTTCCCCAAAGCCTTCGGCCAGCCCGACTCGTTCTTAATTTAGGGGAAGCGTTCATCAATCTTTTGGGACTGTGGACTAGACGAGGAGCACTACACACTCAGCACACCATCACCCAGGTTTATCTCATAGTAGACCATCAGCAAACTGTGGCCATGAGGCCCTGCCAGAACATCGCTATTCCTCTAAGTGTCTATCTACTTCCATGCGAAATCTGGGTGGTGGTAGAGTTTCCTTGGGAGGAAGTCTCCAGCCGAAGACAGTTGACGACTATATGTCATTAAGCAAGGCAGTCGACCATCTCCCTACTCGACGATGAGCATTTACTTACTCGCCCCCGCTTGACTCTACGCTGTTGTAGATGAATATGCATCCACTGGGAGAATTGCCTCTAACCCACGCGCACTCCCTTGCGTATCCAAACGCTACGCGTGGGGAACCTACCTGATTCTCCAACGATGGACTTGCACTTCCAAAGATATTGATGATCATGATGCATTTATACGCTTCGTCGCTGCACCACCGTGCTGCACATTACACGTGCATTGCTTTTTTTTGCTTGACTCAGTGTCTGATTGAATCCCACATGCTTCTCGAGCTATGCCTAAGCTGGCCAAGCAGCATAACCTTTTAGTGGCTTGGCCGGGCCAGACACAGTCGGCCGGCAACAACCACAGTCTATCTAATTAATCGTATGCCTTCTCCTACAGTAAAAATGCAATCACCATATCATGTTTTATTCAGACGACCACGTGATTACAAATTTATGAAGGTTTTTGCTTGTGCCCGCTTTCCATGTGTTCGACCCTCCAATGCTCACAAATTGTAGTTTCGCTCAGCCAAATGTGTTTTCTTTTTCTATAGCAGTCAACACAAAGGTTACATGTGCTATGACAGACAAACTCAGAAATTCATGGTGAATCGCAATTTGATCTTTGATGAAGAAATTTTTCCTTTCAAAACTTGCTTAATCACCAAATTGTTAGACCTTCCTACAGCCACTCTACCTGTACATATTCCTTTACCTTTATCTTCTTCCCCATCACCTCCCATTCTCCCACTACCGACCCCCTAACCCCCGCCACAACATCCATCTCCTCTTCCTCTTCCCAATTCGACTTCCACCAGTGACCTTCACCATCACCCGACCTAGCTACAACTGACCTTCCCATCCCATTCCATCACAAACCCCTTCTATCACTCGCTCTCACCAGATGATCACTAGGTCCCAAACCGGCTCTCTTAAACCTAAGGTTTATACCTCTTCTTTGCGCCTCATTCCCCTTGCTCTTGAAGTACACTTTCATCAAGAAATCGAGCCTACTTGTTTCTCCCAAGCTGTGAAACATGCACCTTGGCGACATGCTATGGATCAAGAGTTTCATGCTCTCCTCCAAAATCAGACATGAACATTGGTTTCTCGTTCCCAAGCAGCTAATCTTGTTGATACCAAATGGATCTACAAAATCAAATGCAAACCAGATGGTTCCATTGAGCGTCACAAGGCTCATTTCGTTGCTCGAGGTTTCACCCAAGAGGCTGGTCTTGAGTATTTTGATACCTTCAGTCCAGTTGTCAAGCATACTTCCATTTGCCTTGTACTTACTATTGCTCTCAGTCGTCATTGGCCCATCAAGCAGGTGGACATCAACAATGCCTTTCTACATGGGGACTTGTCTGAAGCATTGTACATGACCCAACCTACAGGCTATGTTGACCCTCAATTTTCTGATTATGTATATCGACTTTGTAAGGCCATTTATGGTCTCAAGCGAGCTCCTAGGTCGTGGTTTAATCAACTAAATATGTTCCTTCAGCAGATTGGGTTCACCGGCTCCAAGATTGACAAGTCGTTGTTTGTTTATGATCGACAAGGTACTCTTATTTACCTTCTTGTTAATGTCGATGACATCATCATCACGGGCAGCTCCATCTCTCTAGTCAAAGGTCCTATCTCTAAGTTGGCTGCTCGCTTCCCTCTCAAAGATCTGGGTCTGGTGCGCTATTTCTTGGGCATAGGAGTTCATCACACACCTGAGGGACTGTTTTCATCTCAACATAAGTATATGCTTGATCTTCTTATGCGTCATGACATGCTCGGAGCCAAGCCGGTATACACTCCTATGACGTCCAACACTCGTCTCTCTGCTCATGAGGGAATACCTTTGTCTGATCCTACGCCTTATCATCAAGCTATTGGCACGCTTCAATATCTTACGATTACTTGGCCGGAACTTTTTTATATGGTGAATAAAGTTTGTAAATATATGCAAGCTCCTCGTGATACTCATTGTGCTGCAGTCAAACGCATACTTCGCTATGTCAAACATACCGTTGGATATGGTTTTCTCCTTCCTCCATCCACTCATCTTCACTCTACTAGCTACACTGATGCTGATTGGGCTGGAAATATTGATGATCACAAATCTACTGGGGAATATGCAGTCTTTTTTGGTGACTCCCTTGTCTCTTGGTCTGCTCGGAAGCAAGCGACCATTGCTCGGTCCAGCAGTGAGGCAGAATATGGGGCGCTCGCTTCAACTGCCACAGAAGTTCTTTCCCTTACATATACATTCTTCAAGAACTGAACATTTCTTCTTAGCAAGTACCCACTATCTTTTGTGACAATGTCAGTGCAATATATCTCTCGGCAAATCTGGTCTTTCCTCGCCACCCTATGCATATCGAAATTGATGTTCATTTCATCCGTGATCACATCGCCAAGGGTCATTTGCAAGTTCGCTATATTTCCAGTATGGACCAAATTGCCGACATGTTTACTAAGCCTCTTTCCACCATCCGTTTTGAATCACTTCGCAACAAATTAAGCATTCGGCCTCCCTTGATTAATTGGAGGGGGGCTGTTAAGGATTTGCCTATCACACAAGAAGATCAAGGAGATGTGGATAGGTCTATCACTCAAGAAAATCAAGGAGATGTGGATAGGTCTATCACTCAAGAAAATCAAGGAGATATGGATCAAGCCACTATCCAAGAAAGCAAATGTCGGATGGATCAGCACAAGGGAAAAATCAATCCCTACAAAATCTGCATATGTATAGTTATCAGATAAAGATCTTGTAAACTATGAAATTTCTATAAATAGAACCTCTCAATCTCACAGTAATGGATGAGAGATAGAGAGAGTATTGCTTTTGACCGTGGAGGTAGACTCGACAAAGTGTCGAACCACGTTAAACATTTTTGTCTAAAATTTTCTTCTCTGTACCTCTATAATTTACAGTTTCTGTCACAGAGTACATAGGAAATGGGGAAGCCAATAGGTATATCGATCAATGAATGAATGAAAGAACTTGTTATAAATATTAAAGTCTCCGAAGTGATGTGATATTATTTTTTTTTCGCTCTCAGTATGAGGAGAGAGAAAGATTTTATTTGGATTTCCCAACGTCCACAAAATTCAGACCATTGGTGAAACTTGCTTTTTCAATGCATTAAGGTCCTTTTTTTTAATAAATTGAACACGAAAATTAAATATTTTAATTTCTTGGGAACAAAAAAATTATAAACGTCAGTGTCAAGAATTGATTTTACAGAGCAAGAAACTTGAGACTTTAGTTTTCAAAAAACATACAGAATATGATCGGTTGATTGTGTAGAAAAGACAGCAAATAGTTTTACAGCAATTGTCACAATAATACAACCCACAACTTAGATATCAAACTCTATAATTTAAGACACAAAGACATAGTGCTCACATAATCAAGCTAAGTACATGTCTCATTACAAAAACTGCAGGCTGTCATTTAAGAGAACAGATAGATATTAATGTTGTTACAGTTGCAGCTCCCCGATTGTGATGGAGTGACGTTTTTCCAAATATGCTTACTCTCATTTAAGAGGACAGAAAAATGTTGTCACAGTAGTTAAGTCTCATTTCACTGAATTTCGGATGAGTGAGAGGTTAACAACTCATTGTTTTGAGAAAAAAAAAAAGACTGAGTGGCGCCCCATCATTTCCCCTGCCTCTAGTCCCAGGTTGTGTCGGCATCAACAATGACAATAGTATACCCTTCAACTTAGATACCATTTCCACAATTTCAGACATAGAGACATAGTGCCCACAAAAGCTGAACTAAAAACATGTGGCATCACAAACCCCTGCGAATACCATTATTTTTTGAGGGGTTTCATTACATTTAATTGTTGATCTGCTGTTGTGCCAATTAGTTGAATTTGATAAGAAATTTGAATGCCTTTTCAATGGTATTTGAATTCGTTTTCCAATCAAACCTGATTCTGATATTTGATGACGATCAAATAAGGATCTACCTATTAGTTACACGTAAACATCAGGTCCTAAGCTGGTTGGATGCAAATCTAGCTTTGAAAGTTAAGGTTTCAATCAAAATCTGAAATGCCTTTAAATCGTATTGAACCAAATTGACTAAAGGTTAGAATACCATTCAAATCCAGGCCATCTGTATGGCAAACCTGTGACTCGAAAATGGATCGACAGATGACCGAGACACCAGGTCAGTGAGTTGACTGGTCGACTCGATTGAGTATCCATATAATAAGAATGTAAATCACTGCAGCTGAATCAGGCAAGTCATGGAGATTCATGAGGCCGAATAAAGCCAAGTCGGGCTGAGACAGTCAAAAGTCGTACCAACATTGACTCATGGAAAGATTTTTTGGTGATCCGAGCTGACTCCAGGCAATTTCCGAGTCAGCCCGATGCTTTTGCCAACTATGGTTCAAGTCAGGTCGGCATGTCTCTCTTAGTTGCCAAAATTAATGTCATTACCGCTGCAGCTCCCCAACATGGAAGAACTGACGTTTGCCCACAGCTTCTTCTAGGTGAATTTGATAAAAGATTGGGATTCAACTTCTATTATTACATTCAAATTCATTTGCTAACGAAATTTGAATCTAAGTCTGATATGTGAAAGGGATCCAACTAGGATCTGATACAATATTTATATGTAAAAAGTATCCTGCTAGTTGGACACAAGTCTAAATGAATTTGAAGATGATTTGATATCTTGTTAAACGAGCAAAAGCTCTGTTCCACTGTAACAATGCGGTTCAATCTCACACCGAATTTTAGCTTCCCGATTTGATGGATCCCAACCTACCTTCTAGCCGCTTCTTTAAAAGGCTGAAACCGCTCAAAATTTAAACAATCTGCACGTATAATACTGTTAATGGAATGTGTAAAGAGGATAAAGACGATAAGTCAGCTAGAGAGAAAAACGACAACCAGAAATTGAAAAAACGCAAGAGTCTGGTAACGGAAGATTGTATGAGAAAGGAAGAAAAATTAGAAGATATGGAAAGACGACAATCTTGGGATCAGATGAAGATTTTATCTAATCTAGGCAAGAGCAATCTTGCCTATGATAATACGTGATTGCTTTGCCTATAAAAGGGACTCGATTCCAGCATTGTAAACTATCTTCTTATCAATAAGAATCATTTGAGTGCCTTCCGATCGTGGACGTAGGCTCAACCAGAGCTGAACCACATTAATTCATGTCTTCATCCTCCTCTTCTCTTTCGTTTTTCTTTATGGTATCAGAGCAGAGGTTAAGAAGCTGCTGCTGTGGAAACCAATTGAGTCTTCCACTAGCACCAGTGCCCTCTTTTGAGGGAGGCGTCAATCATACGACAGGAGGCCGTTGAGAGGAACGTCGCCGGCACCACAACCCTCTCTGCCTTCGACTCTCTTGATTGCAGAACTCGGAGCTCCTGGAGACCGATTGAGTCTTTCACCGGTATCACCGCTCACAGCGTTTTCTGCAATTTGCAGCGGAAACGACCACCTCTTGTTGCTGAAACAGACGGGTAACAGAGGCAGAATAGAGGAAGTTCTGCTTGTCTGTTCACGACAGCGTTATTGTTGGCATTGTTAATATCGACCACTCTTGCTATCGAGCAAGAGTCTGTACGTTTCCTGAACGTATGCAGATTCTTCCAGCGTTTTTGTAGATTTTTTGAAGCTTCGTGGCAGGAGCGCTTGAATTTTTAAGCGCCGCTGGTTGTGAAACAGGGCAAAGAGAGCAGCTTGTCTTTCCGCCTCTTCATTTCAGAAACCGACATTTTTTTTTTATAGCTGGAATTGTTTTAAACAGTGACGACCTATCTAGGTGCTTGTCCACTACATCATTGATCAGTTTCCGGTCAAGTGGGTCGCGCAGAGTGAGATCTGGTGACTTCTTCAACACATGTTTTCTCTTATCCTTATACTGTCAATGTTGCAAATTTTGTTTCTCTCAAGCTGCGAGCTGAAAATTTTCTCTTATGGAAGACACAAATTTTGGCACTGGTTGAGAGCCAAGATCTTCAAGAGTTTTTGACTGGCAACGTTACTGCTCCACCAGAACTTATTGATGATTCTTCTTCTCAGAAAATGCCCAATCCTCAATTTATTGTTTGGAGGAAGACTGATCACCTAATCAAGGGATGGATAACTAGCACGTTGTCTGAAAGCGCACTTGGCCTAGTTGTTGGCCTTGAGACATCGAAGGATATCTGGAGAGTTCTTATGAATACCTTCTCTCATAAGTCGCGTGAAAGAGAATTCCACCTCACCCATTTGCTAACTTCGCTTAAGAAGAATGATGATTCTATGAAAGCCTATATAGGAACATTCAAACGAATATACGACGACCTTTCAGCTATTGGAAAATCTATTGACGAAGGGGCACAAGTTTACTGGCTACTTCAAGGACTTGGAGAAGGATATGAACCATTTATTGCATCCATGCTTCGACCACCTACTCTGCCTTATAAAGAGGTTGTTTCTCTTCTTCAAAGTTTTGATTACCGGATAAAGAGTCTCACTCCTCCTATCATGGCCATGACACATCAACAATCTGGACGTGGTCGCGGGCGTAGACGTGGCTATAGAGGACGCGGCCACTATCAAGGACAAAGACAATATCAATATCGACCACATGAAAATTCCAATCTCGCTTCTAATGGTGATGACAAGAACAACAAAGACCTTGTTGTTTGTCAAATCTGTGGTAAGAAATAATTCTGCAATCAAGTGTTTTGGACGATTTAATCATGCCTATCAAGCCGGAGATGCCCAACAAACACTCGCCGCCATTACTATTGATGATACAAACAACTCAGAATGGTTATCCGATACTGGAGCATCAGCTCATATGACTGGGAATCTTGGTAAGATTTCTGAACTTTCTGCTTATAATGGAAGTGATCATGTTATTGTTGAGGATGGTATGCCTCTTTCTATAACTCATATTGGTAACAGTAAAGTTGATATAGGCGAATCATCTATTCATCTTTCACATGTCCTATATGTTCCAAAACCAAAGAAAGACTTACTTCCTGTCAGTCAATTAACTAGTACATTACCATATGTTTTTGAATTTTCCTCCTTGTTGCCTTATAAAGGACAGGAGAACCGGGAAAATAGTGGCACAGAGCAGCAAGCGTGATGGTGTTTATATCATCGGCAAGGTCAGGCATACAACATGTTTTTCTTCCAGATTTCGGCGTATTTTAGAAGAACAATGGCATTTCAGATTAGGACATCCTCATAATGGCATTGTGAGACATTTGCAGTAGAATAATTTGATTAATGTTTGCGCTTCAGTTCCTAGAACTTCTATTTGTCATAGCGGTCAACTTGGCAAATCATGTAGGTTGCCGTTTCTTGAATAAATTTGTTAAACCTTTCGAAAAAATCCACTCAGATCTATGGGGACCAGCGCCTGTTTGCTCTCATTTTGGTTATCGCTACTATGTGATTTTTATTGATGAGCATTCTAGATTCACTTGGTTATATCTCTTGAAGTTCAAATCTGATTATTTTATCTGTTTTCAACATTTCCAGAAATTTGTTGAGACACAATTTAATAAAAGGATAAAAGTTTTTCAATCAGATGAAGGAGGAGAATATACAAGTAGAAAGTTTAGAGATTATCTAAAGTCTCTTGGAACAAAACAAGAGTTTTCTTGCCCATATACTAAACAACAAAATGGTATGGCAGAAAGAAAAACATCGAAATATTACGGAATTAGGTCTGACAATGATGTTGCATGCCAATGTTCCCAAGCGTTTTTTGGTTTGAACCTTTTAGCAGTGTTGTCTTTCTCATTAATAGGCTACCATTGTCTTCTCTTAAGATGGATTCTCCTTGAAACTTTTTGGGCAGCATCCTAAGTATGATTTTCTCCGTGTGTTTGGATGTCGATGTTTCCCTTACTTGAGAGATTATGCAAAAGATAAATTGAAGCCTCGATCATTGCCGTGTGTTTTTCTTGGGTATAGTGACAGCCACAAAGGATATCGTTGTTTGTATCCGACCACCGGAAAATATTTATCTCTCGACATATTTGTTTTGATGAACATTTTTTTCCTTATAAAGATCCTGCAAAATTATATGATGGAGATTCTCTAACTTCAGATCTGATTTCTTTCAATGAGGAACAAGAGAACATAGAGCAAATGGTTCCCAAAGATGACAATTTTATTTGAACAAATGACGTTCATGAGGAAGCACTCATTCTCAAGAGCTTCTGATTGACAATATGCCAATTAATGAACAGCCGGTTCATAATTTGCTGGATAGTCTCGGTCAGGATGAGTATCAGACAGCCATGACTGACACCATGGAACAAAATCAAGTTGATAGAAATGAAGAAAGCGCTATGCTAGTCAATGAACAGTCGGTCCACGATCAGATTGAAAACTCGGAAGAAGGCGATCATGGAATTCTTGATACGAACACAACTAAAAACTTGGAACAAGGTGAGCATACTTCCACTACTACTCCTCCTTCTGCTATGCTTAGAACAATGGTCACTAGATCGATAGTGGGAACTTCTAAACCAAATCCCTAGTATGCCAAATTACATATTTTGTACAAAGATATTCCTAAAGAACCTTTTAGTGTTAATGAACCTCTTGGAAAACCAGGCTGGAAAAGAGCTATGGACGAAGAAATTAGAGCCTTAGATGAAAATAAAACCTGGAGACTTGTTCCCTATGATCCCAAGATGAATCTAGTTGGTTCAAAATGGGTGTTTAAAACCAAACTCAAATCAGATGGGACGTTGGAAAAGCTTAAAGCTAGACTTGTTGCTCAAGGGTTCACTCAAATAGAAGGAATTGATTTCCATGAAACCTTTTCTCCTGTTGTTCATCCTACTACTATTAGAATGATCCTTTCCATTGCTACTGTTCGATGGTGGAAAATGAGGCAGCTTGATATTAAGAAAGCATTTCTTCACGGTGCCATTCATGAAGATGTATACATGAAACAGCCTTCCGGGTATGAAGATAAAACAAAACCAGGCCATGTTTGTAAATTGCAGCGAGTCATTTATGGTCTAAAACAGACGTCACGCTCATGGTATGCTAGATTAAGCAGTTTTCTTCTTGATTATGGTTTCACCACTAGCATGGCTGATCCGTCTATGTTTACTTTGCATCAAAACTCTAATACTCTTGTACTCCTTGTGTACGTTGATGACATGATCTTAACTGGAAATTATTCCATATTTTTACAAAGTTTTATTAATGACCTTTGCAAGGAGTTTCCTGTCAAAGATCTTGGTAGATTGAGTTATTTTTTAGGAGTGGAAGTGACCTAGATAGAACAAGGGATTCTCTTATGTCAAACCAAGTATGCTAAAGACATTCTTGAAAGAGCAAAGATGGAAGATTGCAAACCAAGTACCACACCAATGAACCCGAAAATGCCTCGGTATAAAGGTGATGAAATGAAATTTGACAACCCTACTCTCTACAGGCAGATAGTTGGTTCCTTGCAGTACTTGACTCTAACACGACCAGACATCTTCTTTGCTGTCAATTATGTTAGTCAGTTTATGCATGAGCCTTTTTAGATTCACTATCAAATGGTCAAAAGAATTCTAAGGTACATAAAAGGATCAATACACATAGGACTACACATATTGACGCAAAGCACTCTTGATTTATATGCTTTTTCATATTCAGATTGGACATGATGTTCTCAAACTAGGAGATCCGCCACAGGATTTTGTGTTTTTCTTGGAGCTAATTGTGTTTGTTGGAGTGCAAAGAAGACATAGTGTAACAGGTTCGAGTACCGAGGCTGAATATAGAGTCATGGCATCGACAACAGCAGAACTTACATGGATGCAATTCTTAATGAAAGACATTGAAATTCCGATTTTGAAAATTCCAATCCTACACTGTGATAATAAGAGCTCTCTTTATATGACAGCAAATCCAGTGTTTCATAATCAAAGCAAGCACATTCAAATTGATTTTCATTATGTAAGAGAAAGGGTCACTTAAAAACAACTTGAGACCAAGTACATTCCAACCAACAATCAAGTTGCCAATAATTTTACCGAATGCTTATCAAAGCGCATCTTTAATCTTCTCAAGGACAAACTTGGCCTCCAGCAGCGGCTCGGTTTGAGGGGGAATGTTAATGGAATGAGTAAAGAATATAAAAACAAAAAATCAGCTAGAGAGAAAAACAACAACCAGAAATTGAAAAAACGCATGAGTCTGGTAATGGAAGATTGTATGAGAAATGAAGAAAAATCAGAAGATGTGGAAAGACGACAATCTTGGGATCAGATGAAGATTTCATCTAATCTAGGCAAGAGCAATCTTGCCTATGATAATACGTGATTGCTTTGCCTATAAAAGGGACTCGATTCCAGCATTGTAAGCTATCTTCTTATCAATAAGAATCGTTTGAGTGCCTTCCGATCATGGACGTAGGCTCAACCAGAGCTGAACCATGTTAATTCCTGTCTTCATCCTCCTCTCCTCTTTCATTTTTCTTTTAATACAATTTAGGTTGGCATGTTTCTGTGCTTCACCAGATCTGCGGGCTGCCATTAATTAAAGAAAGAGCATGCCACGTTCATTCAACGAGGGAGGAATTAATGTTGTAGATGAGATCTATCCTCGATGCATGTATCCTTTGTCTGAGAAAAAGAACAGAGAAGAAAATGAAATTCTGGAGTCGAGTATGCTCATAGTGAGTCAAAGGGTTTGTTGGATTGTTGAATTATTTTCTATGGGGAGTATTCAGATTTAAAGTTAACTATGGATTTGATATGAAACTGAAATGGCATGCTTTTGCTGATATGGTAAAAAGATCCATTCTTCATTGGAACCAAGGATCTTAAGTCAGACCTAAGATCCACGAGCTTAAGATTCTTAGTTTAGTCTTTTGCATTGGGAAATAACCGGATTCATGATTAAAGCAAGAAGGTTAGATCTTAAATAAATGGTTCACAAATCTGATGCTAACAAATGCCCCTTAAACGGTAAAGATTTAGGGAACGCTTGATGGGTATGTTAACTTTTTTCTGGTATTTTGTATTTTTTTTTATCTGCATGTATCAAACACTTCTAAAATTTTTAAGAACTGATTAAGACTTTTTTCAGTTGAGAACCTTTGAGCTCTGGCATGAGCATCTTCTTCGTTTTGCTAGAATAATTTTGATAAATCTAATGGCCAGAAAATTAATTTTTTTTTACCATGAAACAAAAGACGTTGAAAATGTAAACGACATGAAACTAGCCTCCCTCTGGCAATGGATCGCAATGGTAAGTGCCGAACTATGCGGTTGGCTTAGACGGCTACTCAGAGGTGGAGCCAAAAATTTTTCATGAGGGGAGTCAAAGTAAAGTTTCCAAATTTTGATAAGAGATCGAAATATAATTTTTCAAAAATTTTATATAAAACAAGTGAAATTTTCTTAAATTTATATGTAAACTTTTAAAAATAATTTTGTTGAGTGAGAGTCAAGGCCCTTGTGGGCCGCTTGGCTCCACCCCTGCAGCCACCAACCTTTTTTTTTTCGTAATAAAAGCGGTAGGCAGAAGAAGATCGGGGCGCTGCTAGAAAACTCTGGTTAAGAGACATTGGATATAAAATTTTAAATTTTTAAAAAATACTAATATTTAAATAAAAAATTGCTTAAAAATACCAATATAAAAAATAAACTTTATTTTTTTGACATCGGCTTGGGTAATTGCCCATATTACACCTACCTCCACCCCTCAAAAGATTCAATGTAAATAGAAATGGGGAAGCCGATTGGTGTATCGGTCAGTCAACCTATGAAGTTGTAAATATTAAGAGCAGTCTGTAATGGGAAGCCGATTATATGCACGTACATGTGTATGAAAGATTATGCACAAAAGTACACATGTTTGTGTATGAAAAATTATGCACCAAGGTAAAATGACCAAAGATACTTTTGTTAAAATAAAAAAGAATTTAAAAAAGTTTAAAATGTTAGTTACTTTATAAAAAAAATTCAAAAAATAACCCCACTACTTTGGTGCAGTGGCCGGTGGCCTGCCCCAACTACTTGAAAAAACAAAATTACATCACAAAAATTGAAAAATTTTTGTTGGGTAATGTATTTTTGATATTCGAATTTAGTTTGGCCATACCCGGACTTAGTTTGACCCTACCCGAATAAGTTCAATGGACCGTTTGGCCTACACCTGAAAAAAATCGTGGCTCCGCCCCTGTTTTGGTGTATCCCATGTCAATCACACATTATCTCCGCTAGTGCATAATATTGAAGGTTGGCATGTTTCTCTTCTGCACAAAATCTCTGAACTCTAATTGAAGAGATTAAAGAAATGTCCTCAAATGCTTATGCAGCTCGACGATGTCAAGCAAGACTCTCCTGCTTTGTGGACTTTCATTCAAGAAAAAGGCATGTTAAGATTTTGTTTGCAAGCCGAGTCAAGATCTTGTTTGGATTTCCCAACGTCCACAAAATTCGGAGTACTGTACAATGTCCATGAAACTTGCTTTTCCAAGGCCTTAAGTTCCTTTTTTCTTAATAAATTGAACAATAAAAGTAATTTTTCTAATTTCTTAAGAACAAAAAGTTATAACACGTCTCATTACAAACCCCTACGCACCAGCTACCCAGATGTCTCATTCTACTTAATTGTAGATATGTTGCTGTGCCCATTTAGCTGAATTTGACCCGACTTTCAGATTCTATTTTGAATTGTATTTGGATTCAGTTTATAACCAAATTTGATCATGATATGTGATTAGGCGGATCATATAGGGATCTCATCTCATATTTACGTGATTTTTACACGTAAATATCAGGTCTTGTGCTGGTTGGATAGAAATCTAGTGTTAAAAGTAAGGCTCCAATGCAAATCTGAAATGGATTTAAGTGCTATTGGATCAAATTGACTAAAGGCTGAACCGATTCAAATCCAGGCCATTTTCGCCCTTAGAGTAGGCTACATAGGTTGGTCTGTTTCAGGGGTCACTTTTAAAAGAAAAAAAAATTCTACATGCAAATTTTAGAAAATTTTACTTGTACTATATAAAAAGTTTGAAAATTGATGTTTCGGCCTGTGTCAAAATTTGGAAATTTTAATTCAGCCTCCTTCATGAAAAATTTCTGGCTCTGCCCTGGTCTGTTTCTCTTTCGTCACTGAAACTGCTGGTTGTCGTTTAAGAGAAGGGAGAGACATTAATGTCGTTACAGTTGCAGTTCCCCATGTGCGAAGGAGTGACGTTTTCCGAAATATGCCCACTCTTATTTAAGTGGATAGAAAAAATGTTGTCACAGTTGTTAAGTCTCATTCCACTTAATTTACGGTGAGCGAGAGGTTAACAACTCATTGTTTGAAAACACAGGCCCAAAAGCCCTACAGTTTCCCTTGCCTCTACTCCGAAGTTGTGTCGCTGTCGGTAATGGCAATAAAATATCATTCACCTTAGATATCATATCCCTACAATTTAAGACTCAAAATTATAGTACCCACAAAAAAAAGGACTAAAAGCCTGCCATCTTATAAGCCCATACCAACCACACACAGGTGGTGTGGGCAGTTATCTAGGCTAGTTTTCTCAATTTGATCTCATTTTATGCAGATTCGACTTCTAATGAAATCTGAATGGGAATCTAATATCTCATAAGATTTGGCATCAGTGGCGGAACCACATATAGGCTTGTGTGGACAGTTGTCAACGCCAGCTTCTCAATTTTCTTTCATTTTTACATTAAGATTGTTTAATATTTACTTTGTTATATATATAAGTGTTGTTTCAAGTATGAAAACTTATGAATCAGTATTCCTCATAAAACTTTTTTGGCTCCGCCACTGATTGGCATGTGCCTCTCTTAAAGAGAAGAGTACACAACGTTCGAGCAGTTCATTCAATTTAAACGATTTAAAGGATGCTTTTCTTCATGCCACGTCACATGAGCCATATTTTTACTAAAACTTGAGTCTTAAAATAGATTATTAATGCATGATTTGCATAATTTAACTTACTCTGGATATATATATATATATATATATATATATATATATATATATATATATATATATATATATATATATAGAGAGAGAGAGAGAGCATAGGAACACATGAAAAACCATTAATCAAATAATGGATCTGCAGCTGCTTAGTAGACTATTTTTCGACATGGCACATAGAAACACTTGAATAATAATTGCGCAGCGTCAACCCCTACCCACCCCACTCTTTGGGGGAAAGAAAAAAATAGGGGCTTCGGCTCTCATTTAGGTAGTGCCAGTTTAGTATCCATGATAGGAATGAGGAACTGCTACCTTAGTATGGCAAGTGTAGCTATGGATGTAAATATATCTGATTTATTTTATTGCGGACCTAATCTCAAATTTGTTTAGTTGGACTTGGCAAAGAAATCCGGATCTAACTGCTAATCAGTTTTGGATTTAGCAGGAATTTTCTTAAAGCAAATTTGGATCCGAGCCCAATAACTACAAATTAATCACAGATCTGAGCAGTTACTATAAATGTAAGATCTTATGTTAGTCGGGCCCAAATCTAAATTCAATTTTATAGGCCAAACCCAATGCGCACCTATGGGTAGCAAGCCCACCGATACCACAGCTTTTGTCCATTAGTTAAAATTTGATGGGTCAACTTCAACAGCCGAGCGAGAAATTTTTAGCTAAGTGGCACCAATAGCTCAAATTTTCAGATTTAGAGAACATTCATATATAAATAAATCCTATTAACAAAAAAACACGTTTCTTTTAAAAAACACAAAAAAATCATGATAAATTAAATTGTCATTTAAAACTTAAAAAACGTATTTTAAAAAAAATGTAAAAAACACATTTTTAATGTATTTTTTGGCATTTTTTCAATTTTTCCATTTTTTTGCAATTTGTTTAATGCCAAACAGTTTTTTTATTTTTTATTTTGTATTTGTTTCAAATCTACTATGTTTGTGTTATCTTAGTTTTTTTAAATTTTTCAAAATTCATCGTTGTATTTTTTTCTTTTTTTTCAAGCTCACCGTATTATACTCGAAAAAACCTGAAGGTTTAAAACTCTAAAACGTTATTTGTGACTATGAAATAAATATAAATTATAAAAGGTTTGATGCATAATTAAGTGGAATAGTGTGGATAATTACCCCTAGCGTACCAGCCCACACGTGCCATGGAAACTTGTCAACGTAATCAAGTGTGTTCCCCATGCATCCTGATCTGTAAGCAGAATAGCAGAATATTTTGGAAGGATTCAATATTGACCATGCTCCTAGTTTCTGTCAGGTTGTTTGTGTTCACCTTGGCTGGTTTTTTTAAGCGTGTGGAACAACAGTGTTTCATATTTATCATGATTCTTGCTTGCTTGTCGCAAACGCCCCGCTCCTTAAATACTTCTTAGCACCAACATGAATATAGTAATGCACACTGTGTTCCACGTGTAATGCCGGCGCGTCCCTGCCATACCAACACACAGCCGGAACTAAGGGGGGGACCGCGTGGGCCCCCGCCTCACCTCAAATTTTTTTTTTTTAAAAGTACATGTAAATTTTAGAAAATTTTACTTGTTTTATATAAAAGTTTTGAAAAAAGATATTTCGACTCTGTATCAAAACTTAAAAACTTTAATTCTGCCCCTTTCAAGAAAAATTTATTGCTCTGACATGACCCTAGACCACGAGAGATGAGGAAAAAGGAGTCATCAACTACCTAATCAACGGGGAGCCAAAAAAAAAATCTTCAACCCCATGGTCTTTGGGTCGAAGTTTAACGTGCATGAATTAGTGCTCCCACTTCATTTTTGGCATAAAAATATGGTACCCATAGAAATCGATCAACCAATGGGACTGTCGATTACATGCTGCAGCCCGGCCCGATGCCGATGCCTACTTCCATGTCTTTGCGCATCAAAGAAAAGTCAAAGCCTCGCCCACCTTGATATATTGAATGATCCAACAGTGTTGTACCCTTCAACTTAAGTATTGTGTCCCATGAAATACAAAACTAAGCTAGAGATCTGTTTTTTTTTTTTTTAAGTTCTTAGATTATGTTCCCCTGAAATTAAGGGGCCGCCCATGAACATGTCCATAGAAGATTTTTCTCTTTCGTATCTTCCCCGCACGGAGCATTTATTGAAATCGGGACCATCGATTAAATCGAAACTGAAGATGCGTTTGAAATTAAAGCACCATGTGTGAAAACTCTGCGATAGATGGAAATAGAAAAATAAAATAAATAAGCAAATAAATATTTTTATATTATTAAAAATAAAAATTCCTTAGTCAAGTCAACCTCCTTCTCTTTTGTTTCATATATAAATCCTATACTGTCAAGTCAACCTCTTTCTCTTTAGTTGGATCTGGCAAAGATATATGAATTAGGTTACTGATTGGGTTTGGTTTTGTGATGACAGATTTATACTGAAATTTCAGTATGTGAAAGACATCTAATGGGGATATGATAAAAATCTAATTTAGTTACATGTCGATCTTGGGTAATAATCTTTTTTAGTGCAGACTCAAATTCAGTTTAAAAGGAAAAGAATCCAAATTTTTTGCACCAAATATATATATATATATATATATATATATATATATATATATATATATATATATATATATATATACCCTTTAACTTTCCACAAACTCACATATAAGAGCAGATATTTACATATTAATGCCTATTCAATTAAAATTTCAGATATTAACGCACCTCTTGTCGACTGCCGTCTGACGTGTCGATTGGGGGGCGGCGGTGGGCTTTCACACCCTTCTTCGTAAGGTCAACATATAAAGTAGTTAGACGAGAGTTATTACTCTTTTTGCTGTTCATGTATTTTGGTAAAAAGGGCGAACTTATAGCCAAAGATCAAAGCACCAAAAAATACACAAAGTTAGCAATGGATACGTTAGAAAGAACATTTTGCTGGGAAGCCGCATTGATTTTTTGGAGCAGGTTATTTGTTATGGCATCTGTAAAAATTCATGACACCAAAATCATACTTATACTTGTGAATGTTATAGGCATCTTATGAAAATTATAAGCAAGCTCTTCTTAACTTGATGCGTGTACTGTTCTCTACTTAAATCCCCTGAAGCAGCGTTTGGCGTTGAGACATTTCTTGGTAAATGATCATCATTTTGAAAGTTTAGAAGTCGCTTCAAGGGCCATAGCGTAGCTGGTTGGGCTAGGAGCTTGTATAAGTCTTTAGTTCAATTACCTCGGGCGCTATGCTCTTATGTTTTGAGGTGGTAGGGCGTGACATCCAAGTTGAAATGTGCATCGTTTTATCACTGACACCGACACAGATCAGGGCCTCGCTTCGGGCGGTGGGATGATCCTCTCGCTTACCCGAAAAGAAAATTTGAAAGTGAGATTCAGATCTGGTTGCAAATTTAAAAGTTGGATTTAAAATCCATCATAATCTGCGGTCACTTGATCTTGGTTGAAAAACAGTAAGCCAAGATTCAAAGTGTTTATTTCGCTGTTCATTTGGAGGGAGATTCCTTGCGTAGGCGATGGTTGCAATTAATGCATGGAAGCTCACCACAAAGGAAAGTTGATGGAAATGTGTAACGACACTGTCAAATTCTCATGAGCCCTTGAAAAGTGACGCTCCAACATCTTTGTAGCCAACTGAAAAGCGGAAGCTCGTTTAAAACCCAGTTCAAATTATTCGTTTCCCTTGTTGGCTTGTTATTTGCACCGCCCTCTTCAATTCTTTGTGCAATGGATACAAATGACCAAAATGCCCCTGAATATTAAGCCACTTTTGTCAAGACAAATAATACAAATACAAAAAAGGAAAATAAGGTCCTCGAAATGTCCTTTCTTTTTTTTTCTTTAACCACTAGAATGCCTTAAAATTCATTTGGTGCATGCATATGGGTATGTTTTCTCGCTCATAATTTGATAGATAGGTTCACAAGCCATGGCATGGGAGGTGCGTAGGTGTAAACCACTAGCGGAGCCAAAAATTTTAATTGGTGGTGGCGTTAATTTAATAACGTTAAAGCTTTTAAGGGCACGCATATATGTAAACAATCAAATGAATTAAATTATTAACATATAAATAAATAAATAAATTTTGTGAGGCACCAGCCAAGTTGCCCACACACCAGCCACCATCTAGCTCGGCCATTGGTCTAAACACCCATCCACACATCTCTCTTTCTCTTGTGATGGTCTCGCTTGAGGGTATTTTTGTCATTTTACAAAGGTTTTGACATATGAAGTAATCACATTTTTTTTTCCTCAAAAAAAACCCAAAGAAATGCATTTTTCTTTGGGAAGTTACTGTTTCTGCCTCTTCTGGAATAGAAAGTTCAGGGAAATTGCTCATGGTAGCAAACACGGTGCGGAATTCCTCTTGGACTGGGACATAGAGTCCCTAACATCTTATTCAAACGGGTTCCTTGAGACGGGAAAAGTCGTTTTCCATGGGGTTCACGCAATAAATACTTATCCGTAGGAAAAGTGTGCACGGCATTTTCGTCATTTTGCATGGCGACGGTTGCATATTTATTCATACGTGCCGATGCCCTGCCCTGCTACAACCAGCAGATTCCTCTCTCTCTCTCTCGTGCAAGCTTTTGTTCTCCTCGGCTCGAAAGTGTTGCCGCCGGAAAACTCATCGTCCACGTCGTTCAGGGCGCTGCTCACGCCGTTCAGAGCGCGAGAGAAATGGCATGCATGGTCGACGGCGGAACCCCAGAGAAGAGCACCATCGTTCTCCGACATGATGATCCTAACGTCGAATCTTCGACGGTCAATCTGGAGAAGGACGCGGCTCCCCGGAGACTCGACGGACGGGATGAAATTGCATCAGGTTAGTCGGCCGCCTTCACGTTCACGCAGCTTCCGTAATGGCGGAACGCGGAAGAAATTCCACGTCCATCCCAATATTGATGCTCTGGACAAGTTTTCACCTATTTTTGTTACTTTTTCAATCTTGCTAAAATCGGCGGGTTAAAAACATTTACAAGTAGAATGATGAAAGATTTTCGTTGGGAAAAAAAACCTTACACGTTTTCTTTGTTAAAGAATATGAATTATGTTATAACTATTTTGCTGTGTTTGCTGTTATGGTCTTTGATGAAGGTAAATTGTTTATGCAAAGAGAAGCTTTTACTTGAAGGCGTCTTATCTTTACTTAGCTACTCGCAATTCTCACATGGTTATGTGCGCTTCCCCACAATATGATTAATGATTAAAATACCCTTAAGTTGACAATGAAAGAAAATTAAAGAAGAAAACTTTTTGTAAAAACAAAATTAAAAATGAAAAAAAGTAAAAACAACTATGAAGGACATTTCTTTTTAATAAATTATCAAAATTTCTTTTCCTCCTCCTGCACTCTTCACATAGCATGTAACTTTCTCTCCTACTTTCAACCATTTCATATAACTTTCATATGCAGCAAGACATGTTATACCTTCGGCTTTCAGATTTGAAGATATGTGTGCAGTTAAGATTTAAAGAGAGGTGTCTGGCGGTAAATCCACGGGGATATAAGACCACCGCATATCTCACCATCCTCTCTCTCTCTCTCTCTCTCTCTCTATATATATATATATATATATATATATATATATATATATATATATATATATATATATGCAATTATGGCCACCTAAGAATATACCTTTTAAACAAATGTATTATTTTTGCATTCATGTCACCTCACAATTACCACTATGTGCAAACGTTTTGTTAAGAATAATTTATTTGCCATTTTTTTTTGAAACCCTATTTAAGAATTTTTGAAAATAAAGTGTACTATTCAGTCTTTTTTACAATGTGTTTGTACTTTTTAAAACCTTCCTTTTTCATTTTAAAAGGGGTATTTTGGTCATTACACATCTCATGTGCATGGATTACCATTTTATGCAGTCAACGTCCTTGAATCTGTGGGTGGTGCACCACATTGTTATAGTCAACTTTCTTTTTAAAAAGGGTAGTTTAGGTATTTTAGAAAAAATTGGGTTTCTTTTATTTATTGTCTTCAAAGAAAGAGATCTCCTTAATTAATGTGTGTTTTGTAGTTTGAAATTTTGATCCAAGAATGAAAATTTTACAATCATTATTATATTTCTTATTTAATAACATTGAATATTCGATTAAGAAATCATATCATATTTAGATTTAATAAATGACACCCGACTGGATTGGGATTAGGATTTGGATATATCTAAACATCGGATCAGATTGAAATATGGGATTTGAATATACCTAAACATCCGATGGGATTGAGATATGGATTCAAATCGAATTCATTATTAGTAAACAAATATAACTTATCTAATACTATTTGTATTAGATTCAAATTATAAAATCAGATGTCGGATTCAGATATAATTTTTCTTTATTCATATTTCAATTCTAATATGTGAATATTCAAACACACACATAAAGAATTGATTTTGGAGGAAGCCTACACAAACACACACACAAAGAATTGTTGGAATTTCTTCAGACAATCTTCTGATCGTTAAAAACATGTATTCGGGAGACGCCTGATCACACGAACCAATTTTTTTTCCAGACATCTTGCAATGAATGTTCGGTGAGAGGTAATTCATTAACATGCTACGCATCATGTTTACAGAAGATTTGCTGCACCGCAAGAGGCCAATCAAGCAGAAGAAGAAGAGGAAAACAGTGGCCGGCATTGATCAGGATGAGCTTCTGGACCCAGTGCTGCTGGCAGAGCCGGATAGCTATTTCTTCGAGTTCATGGGAGTCAGCGTTCACCATAAGATCAGCAGTGCAGAAGGCGATCAATGGGAAGAATCTCAGTGTTCCTCTTCAAGAAGTTGCAGACTAGGACTGCCCATGATTCTTCTCCATGGTTTTGGGGCATCTGTATTCTCATGGCGCAAAGTGACTAAGCCTCTCGCCGATTTGGTTGGGTCCAGTGTTGTTGCTTTTGATAGACCTGCCTTTGGGTTGACATCGAGGGTGGACTACCCTCCTAAGCCGAGCTCTGCTTCAACGGCGGCCTCCACTCATTTGAATCCTTACTCGACTGCCTTCTCTTCTCTTGTTACACTTTCTTTCATGGACAAACTCAAGGGATCAGACAAGGCAATTTTAGTTGGGTGAGTATAGATTTTAGATCATCTTTCCTTTAAAATTGTCATTTTCACTCTTATTGCCTTAGCTTGGGTTTGATATCATGGGATCTTAGATCCCACAAAACATGTTTTGGGAAATACTCAGTATTTATTGTTTTTACCAAAAGAACTTTTACTGTTATTTTAACATTTTTTACACCTTTTCCAACTTTGTCCTTATAGGGATCTCTCTATTTTGTTTACCTTTTTTTAGCTTGGGGGCAGTTTAGTCATTTGGCATTAGAGCACCAATTTCAATGCTCAGGAGCCGAGTATTCAATCTCTTTGGTGCTCCAAAGTCATATGCAATGGTTTCTTGACATTTAGAGGATTTTAACCATGATTATATCCGTCAATAACTAAGGCCAAGCCTATGATTAATTAATAATTAGTCATTCATTGTTGCTTCAGACCAATCAGAAACACAACCAACTTTTCACGGGTAATTCCATTATGAACTAATCGATCATCATACTTATTAAAGGACCCCTTTTTACTGTGGACCATTCTTATTAGTTTCAATCCTTTTAATGTTTTATTAATTTAAAGGATCCACATTATCGCGCTAAGAATGTGGATCGCCATTTAAGTTTTTGGCACCTACCAAAGAAGCAACCGAACACTACTCATTGGCCACCCCTCTTGAAGGAGACCATGTTTTGTAAGTCCTTTTGTGTACATAACATGTGTACACCGAATGTGGACCTTACTATCAATATGCATATTTATTTTAAAGTTTAAACATTACATGTGCACAACGAAAATTTATAATCTTGTCGTCATCCCATACCTCTATTCTTATCTCGTACCTCTGTCATTACTTCATATTCATGTCGTCATCCCATACCTCTATTCTTATCTCGTACCTCTGTCATCACTTCATATTCATGTTGTCATCCCATACCTCTATTATTATCTCGTACCTCTGTCATTACTTTATATCCATGTTGTTATCTCATACTTATGTCATTATCATATTTATGTTGTTATCTCACACCTTAGTCATTATCTCATACTGCGTCTGTCATTATCCCATACCTATAGTGTTTGAGATAGTGACAAAGAGTGGTCTGAGTTCATGACGGCTATGTGATAATATCAAAAGTCAAAGATAATGACAATGATATGAGATAATGGATATGAGATGATGACAGATGTATGAAATAATGTGTATGAGATAATGACAGATGTAAGAGATAATGACAGATGTATGAGATAACGTTTTGAGTGGGACAAAAAAAACGAAGATTATTTTTTTTTGTCGTTCAAATAAGTATACTGGTCATAACGATATGCATATACAAACAAACAATACCTTTACCGAATCCCATAATTTTTTTTTTTGTGATTTTTTTGTCTCTATAAAAAGTTTTTTTTGGTTATTAATCATGGATATTTTTTGTTACTATTAAAATGACACATGAAAAATGCATACACGGTATGTCAATCGCACTTTTCCTTTAAAGAAGTGCTCTGGTGTCTTTCCCCAACCGCTAGAGAGAAGAGTCTCTGGCTAAGAATTATATAAGTAGCCAGGGGCAAGCCGCAAGGGCCATGGCTCAACCTCAAAAAAGAAAAAAAAAAAGACGTTTAGTACTGGTTCAAAATTTAAAAGCTTTAATTGAGCCCCTCATGAAAGATTTTTGGGTCTGTCCTAAATCATATATGTAAATCATATGTGTAAATCATATGTTCTTTATACATTAAATTTTTTTGGTTCTTTTTTGCAGGCATTCAGCTGGGAGTCTTGTAGCAGTGGATGCATACTTTGAAGCACCCGAACGCGTTGCAGCACTGATCCTTGTATGTCCTGCGCTTATTGCACCTCTGTTCTCATCTAATTCCAGTGAAAGAGATCTACATGAAAGAGAAGATCGGAGGCCGGAAAATGCAGAAATTGGCCGGAGCGATCGGGAGAACATGTTCTGTGGAATTCTATTATTTCTATGTGCACTTCCTTTTCAAGTGCAAGTAGTCATGGTTTGGATGATCAAAAGGATTCTGTATTTGCTCTCCTGCTTCTCCAAGAACCTCCTTTCAGAAATTCTGCGCTCTTACTTCGGCATTCTTATGGTGAGTTTAAAAGTTTAGCAGACCATTGAAGGCCACTGATCAGCTCAAATTTTTTTCCAAGTAGCCACAAATATTTTTTTTTTCGGATTTTAAACGGCGAGATTTTGTCAGGGTATGAAAGGGCAAAGTTGTATTTGAGGGAAATTTAAAGCAATTAGTCTTCGGTGAGAAAAAGCAAGGTAGCCAAAATCTTAAAAGTAAAATGCAAAAACTATGAAAAAAAATCTGGTTCTTTTCGTTTTTAATGTTTAAAAACAACACATGTTTTTTGCACGTTTTATTCAGCTGATCAGCTTTTAACATTTTCAAAACTTTTTCTTTAATAATACCTATTTTCTGTGGCTATGATTTTATACAATGCTTTAGAGTTGTAATGGATCGATCCCTTTTCTCTTATCTTGTATGAAATTTGTGAGTGTATAAATTTCTAATTAAGTATGCTTTTTTTTTTTAATGTGGTTGCAGTTAAGGTTCATATTTGACAGATTTGGCGTAGCATTAATTAGGAGTTCGTGGTATGATGCAGGTGAATTCACGGAGGATGATATTAATGGTTATCTAAAGGTAAGAATATCTAAAAGACTTGACGCTTTTATTTAATTTGCATGTTCCCTGAGTAATTATATATATGGAACTTTCGTTAATATCTTTCTGATTAACTAATATTTTCATGATATTATTCCTTTATTTGCAGCCATTAAGAGCCAAGCATTGGGAAAAGGCAGTCTTGGAATATATCATAGCATTGTTTACCAGTAAGAAGCCTAAGAAAATGGCATCATGCAAGAGAAGGCTTTCTGAGATTGCATGTCCAGGTAACAATATGCATGTCGATTTTCTTAGTATTTTTTAAAGTTTTTTTTTAAATTATTTCAATTATTCTTTTAAGAATGAGTTCATGCTTCATGATAGTTCAGAAACTGATTCATTGTTTTCATTGAAAATCAGTGTTGATTATTGCCGGAGATCATGACCGCCTTGTTCCAGCATGGAATGCTAAACGTCTGTCTCTAGCCATGCCTGGTTCGCACTTGAAAGTGATGAAGAACTGCGGTCACTTGCCCCATGAAGAGCGACCGGAAGAATTTCTTGCTATTGTTAGAACATTTTTGTCAACTCTCAAAGATGTTTGATGAATTAATTGGAGTTGTACAAGGAAGATTAGCATTGGCTCCACCAAAAAAAAAAGAAAGCATAGTCGACCATTTATACTAAATTCTTTTATCAAATCATGATCCTGATGTGCAACTATTTGTATTGATAGTTGTAATGAAGCAAATAATAAAAATGATAGTTGTTATCACAAAGCATATTACATTTCTTCACATGCAAACACTAACATTTCTCAATTTGTACATCTTGTAGTTCTCTAATCAATAGTATGAAAAATCATATATAAAAGGGTTGCTAACACAAAGACATGCCAATTGTTATTCTTAAGCATGCATAGACGCACTTACCAAGAGATGGATCAAGCACAATTTGAACAATATGCATCAGTTGCAAGAAGAAAATTTGGTTGGGGAGGATCTCTTTCATAGGCTTTTAGTTCAATTTTCTTATTGTCCTACGTTTCAATAATTGTGCACATGGGATCGTGTTCAAGATCCAATTAGCAAAGAGATAACCCCAAAGAGGTTGAAGCCCCTTCCTCCTTCTTGTTATCCTCAGGGTTCTCGGTTACTTCAAGACATGTTGTGAACTTAAGGTAAATCAACTCAACTCGAGAGCAGTGCTTGCCAACATCGTTTGCAGTCCAAAGGAATAATGTCCACAAGAATCAAACTAATTACCAGGTTTTCACCGGCCTATCAGTTTGACCAGCTATGCTAGCTTCTTGAGGCTAATATCTCCTACCAAAGTTGTGGATGATATTTCATATTGGTCTTTTAATTTAAATATCAACGATAAGGTGTGAAGAGGCATGTCCATAAGGCTAATACATCTTACTCTTAATTGATTAATCTTCCATTTATGTTGAGATTTCAAGTAAGCTCAACATCTTAAAGGGTCAATTTGTAAGGCCAAACTTTATTAGATCTAGCTTGGAAGAGTACTTGATCCCTTAACTCATTTTGGTGCAAAATGTAATTAAGAGAAAAGACATGAAATAATTTGAGGGGCATTGTTCATAAGTTACAAAGTGATAAACATGGGACCCTAGCCCAGTTAAGGATGACAATATATCTGATTTGAATTGGATATCCAACCGAAAGAATCCGAAAAAAATTGGTTACGAAAAAATAATTAATATCTGATTAAGAAATCAGATCGGATTCAGATTTAATAAATGGCATCAGATCGGAATTGGATTTGGATTTCAATATACATAAATATCCGATTGGATTCAGATACAGATTCAGATCGGATTCATTTTTAGACAAATATCCTGTACATGGTGCTATTAAATTTTGGAAATTGGTAAAATCTGGTTCAAAATTGTGTGATAGGTACCATCACTTGAGCTTCTCTCCCACTCTATTATGGGACTGAGAACATCTATTTAATACATTGAAAAACCCCCAAAAAGTGAATTTCGCAAACAATTGCCTAACATTTGATATAAATTAATTGCAAAAACGCACACTTTATGAATGGAAAATAACAAGATGTATCTAAAACACCTTTTTTTTACCTCCAACATGAAAGTTAATTTCTTCCAAATTCATACAACATATTGTTTAAGTCAGAAATGTATAAATATCTACCATCCTTTTGCGTTTAGTCTCTACAATTACCAAAAAGAAGGGTGTAAAACAGAAATTTTTTTTGCATCATATAGGACCTTTTATGAGGTATTTATTTATTTTTAAGAGTAAAATGCTATTCTTAAATATATTTAATATTTTTTTATGACCAAAAAGAAGGGTGTAAAACAGAAATTTTTTTTGCATCATATAGGACCTTTTATGAGGTATTTATTCCTTTTTAAGAGTAAAATGCTATTCTTAAATATATTTAATATTTTTTTATGTTATCAATTTAAACTGTTACTTGTCAATTACAGAGTCAAGGATGGCTTTATTTGTGAATTTTCGGAAAAAGAAAGACCAAAAAAAAAAAGTAAAGTCGATCAACTTAAACATGACTTAGAGAGAGAAAGAGAGAACAGACAAAATATAAATATATAACAAAATTTGAGGACAAGAAGTCCCCTAAAAACAAGAACAAACCGCAAAACAAAGTAGAAGAATAGAATATACAAGTTAGCAACAAAATAAAACATAATAAGAGGGAAAAAAAGAGAGTGGACAGACGGAGCAGCAGAGTCACTCAGCAGTAGACAAAGGACGACGTCGCAACCAAATAGCAAAGTAGACATCTTCCTGCACAAGGTGTGCCACAGACTCCGGCGATGAGAAGGTGCCCCTAAAGACCATGTTATTGCGCTCCGCCCAAATGTGCCACTAAGAAAAAAAAGAGCCACAACCTCCAGACACGACCCCAGGAAAATGACAGGTGAGATGAAAGATAAAAGAGGGAAAAAAAGGCGAATGGAGAGTGGGTTTAGGAGGTTACTAACAAAGGAAGACCATGCAGATGTAAGGACACTATAGAAGAAAGGGCAAGAGGTAAAAAGGTAACCTGAGACTCAGCGAGACAGAGATGACATTTATTAGCTAAACTAATACCAAGACGTTGTAGGTGGTCAAAACTATTGATGTGACCAACAAGGAGAAGTCAGGTAAAAGCAATGGCACAAGGAGAGGGCCCGGCGGACCAAAGGGACCGAGGTAAAAGTTACGCTACAGAAGAACCAAAGGAGGTTTGGTAACGGAAAGAAAAAGTGAATTGACAAGAAGACGAAAGAGGCCAAGATGGGGGGATGACAGTGGGAGGTCAGCAAGATGGAGGAAAAGAGGAAGGGCAGAAAGCAGACCTCACCAAAAATGTGAATGAGAGGGTATGAGATATGAAAACATTTCAATCACTATGGAAAAACATGTCATATTTGAAACAAATGAAAAAGAAGATGAAAGAGAACTCAGTTGTCAGACGCCACCACCAGGAACATAAAAAAGACTCACACGCCCGACTAAGGTTGGTAACCCGCAAAACAATCCAAAAGGCGATCATCATCCAAAATAAAGTTATGAATGATTTTATCAAACTTTCTAAGTACAATAACAAAAGGTCGAAAGACTGCCAAGACATGAAGGGAGACTGTGCTTAGCAAGAGTAATATGTCCTGGCAGGGAAAGCAGCTTTGCTTGCCAACAATGAAGGCGATCCGACGGCTTCTGCTCCACTCCATCCCAAAAGTAGGGCGTAGGAGGCGACAATGTAATCTGAAGACCCAATTAGTCCATGGACAGGCCAATAGCCTTACACCCAAAACAAACTTCTGCAAGAAGCACTGTTGCAGGATCCGCGTGAATGAGAGAAAGGTGATACTTCAAGGAATTAATATAAAGACCAAAGACGAGCTCAAAAACTCGAAAGATGAGCCAAGTTCTCACAATCTGTTGGTGAAAAGCAGTGCCAAACAGGAAAAAGTCGTCAGCATATTGAAGGCCTGCAAGTGGAGTAGTGAATGTGGAGTGATGAAGTCAAAGACTACAGCGTAACAAAATAAGGCAAAAAAGCACTCAGCAACTAAGTTGAAAAGCAATTGTGATAGCGGACAACCTTGAAGGAGGCCGCGACCGAAACAAAAGAATACGCCACACATCCCATTGAAGGAGACTGCAAGCTGGGCCCAGTGACGAGCGAGAGGATCCACTGTCGAAACAACGGACCAAAAGCAAGGCGGATGAGGAGGCCAAATAGGAACTCTCAAAGAACTGAATCAAAGGCATTGGAAATGTCGAACTTAAGGATGAAAGATGGAAGACATAAACAGTAGAGGGAATGAACAACCTCGTTGGCTTGGACGACAGCGTCATGCAAATGCTGATCCTTGATGAACGCAATCTGAAAGGGGTTGATAATAAATGGCATAACAGGTGCAAGTCGCAAAAAAGCAACTTAGCGATAATCTTATAGGGAGTACCTAATATGGAGATCGGATGAAAGTGGCTGACGTCCGTAGGGTTAGGACGCTTAGGCACCAAGATGCATGTTGCTTGATTAAACTCTTTAAGAAAGACAGAGTTGGAGGCAAACTCGTCACAAAACTCGAACACATCAACGCTACAAGCCTCCCAAAAGGTGCGAAAAAACTCAATAGGAAAACCATCAATGTCAGACGCCTTACCCGAGCTGAGGGCCCAAACAACATTCTTGATTTCTTGGTGCAGGAAGGGCCGCTCATGAGTGATCGTGCAAGAGACAAAGAGGGATGAAAGGTGAATATTTGGGAGAGAGGCACGAATGCGAAGAGGTTTAAAGTAAAAATCACAAAAATGAGCGGTCAAAGCCTGGAAGATGTCATCACCAAGAAATTCCCTCTGCCCAATAACCATGGACTGGAGCAACGCCTGACGACGTCTCTGAGAGGTGGCCAAGTGGAAGAAACGAGAACTCTGGTCACCATGTGAAAGTCAATCCAACCTACATTGCTGCTGCCAGTGAATGGATTCTCTAATCTGCCACCCCTGAGCAAGACTCTAGAGACAAAGGAGACGAGAAGACTGATCAGCAGAAATAATATTGTCAGATGACTGGAGGGAAAAGATCTCCTCATCCCAAATGGCCACTTCAGAAAATTTACCACTTCAAAAAATACTCTTCGAGGTAATAACCTCCTTCCTAATGCAATGCAGCTTACGCGAGAGCCTAGAAGCAGCCCACTTCCATTGACGGTGCGAGCCCACCACTTAGAGACGATATCAACAAAGGACTCATCCCGGAGCCACCAAAACTCAAAGCGAAACCGGGTGCACCCGATTCCAGCCCTACCCCGAAGAAAGGAAAGTAGCAGCTGCGCATGATCAAATAAATGTCTCGGTCCTAAGAAAAGGATGACCATGGGAAAGCAGAGAACAATTCAGGTGAGAGGAAGACACGGTCCAGCCTTTGGAGAATGGGAGGATTTCTACTGTTTGACCAAGTAAACATCTCATTAATCAATCGCACGTCGAAAAGGCCGAACTCATCAACAAACGAGCGAAAGACAAACATGGACGAACTAGAAGTGATAGGGGGTTGTCAAGTCCTATCTATCAAACTACGAAAGAGGAAGCATTTTGATGATAGAATGAACCACCCTAGCACACGCACATACGCACCAACCAAAAAAAAAAAAGACATTTTGAGGATTTTATTTTCCTCAATTTCCATTTTTTGGTCCTTATAAAAGGGTTTTTATATTGTGCATTTTGGTGATTTTATATCTATTATACAAAAAAAAAAATCTCAAGAGGGTGGTTCCTATAACAAGTTTTTGGTTTTATTTCATTTCTTCAATTCTACCTACTTTACATAACATAGAAAACATTGGCAAAGTTAAAAGAGATGTTTGGTTTCAAACTGGGTAGCATCAACCCTTTGTACTACGGCAATGATAGGAGACACCAACATGCAAGTTAAAACATATAAGAGCACCACCCCGAAACATGAAAAGTGTCCCTAAACCTTAAGGAGACAGGGGGAAGAAGGGTGGCTTCGACCGCCTTCAGTCATCTTGTGTGAATAGTCTCCCGCTTACCCGAATGCTAGAAAGAAGTTTAGGTGGTATAAAACCTTTTTCACAAATTTTAAGAGGAATTTATTTATATTCTTCAGAATTTTTCTATAAAAAAAAATCACGACTTGGGTGTCATGGGGTGAGCCCATGTCCCTAAACCTGTTTTGGTGCCTTGATCTTCCTGACTATGATACCTTTTTGCAAATATACGGAAGACTGGAAACCTGTAACAAAGGAACAATTTTTGTCTAAGTAGTCTATATGTTATGCTCAAGAAGTCAAAGTCTCCAACCACCTGACAACATGTGGTTGGTGACTTTGACCAAAGGAGCAATCTTTTGTCTAAGTAGTTTATATGTTCTGACTTAACCGTATACTATGTATTTGGATTCAGTAGAACTTGAATAATGAATCTATTTTTAAAATTGAATTTGAATCCAGCTAAAAGAATTAATACCCAATTATTTTACTTATAGCTAGCTGAATTAGATTTTTATCCATATCTCAGTTAGATGCCGATTACATACTTGAATTTAACTATGCATCTGTTATCACAAGTCCAAATCCAATCAGTAACCGAGTTCATATATCTTTGACAGATTGAAGTAAACGATCTCAAGTTTAGATAAGAAACAAAAGGAAGGAGCCTGGCTTGACTAATGAATTTTTTAATAATATAATTTTATTTATTTCTATACTGCTTATATTTTTATGTTTCCACTTTCTATAGATCGCCAACTTTGTCAACACAGCATGGTCCTTCAATTTCAAACTGCATCACCAATTTCAATTTTGACGGACAGTCCGAATTCCAAAAAAATTCATTAAATGCTTCCCAAGTGATGGAAAAGGACATGCTCCTAGGTCAAAGGAAAGGAAGAGAAAAAATAAGCCCCATTAACTCTACTTTAAGGCTGAGCATATGGTTGAGTACCTGATAGGTCCGTACTCGCTTAACTGGAGTTTTAATTGGATAACTTGTTCTTAATATTACATTTATTAATATATATATTTATTTTATATTAATAATATATTTTAAATTTTAATCAAGCCAGACCCAGTTTTGGGTTTCAAGCAGTCATTGGCTACGGCTTGGCCCGAGTTCAACTCCTTATCAAGCAAGGCCTGACCAATCTGGCCCGATGCACAACCTTTTGGAAGGGTTCTTTGGTTCTATTTTTATTGTGATTATATCTTTGTGTGGTTGGACATGATACCCAAGTTGAAGAGTGCACTACTGCTGTCACTAATACATCTTAAGACCTTATAATAAGGAAAATGAAGAGGTTTTTAAACCTCTTTCTAAGTAGTGTGTTGTTAACCTCATTAACTCATAACCAATGACATTGGTTTGAAGATTGCAGATTGAGTCGTTATGTCTTTGTCTGTCTTGTTTGTTATAAATTCCAAGGCTTGCAGCATAGTTGGCAAACCCATGACTCGAACATGGATCGGCAGGTGACCGGAACACTAGGTTAACTTGTTGACTTGGTGAATTGACTCATCAATTGGGTTGAGTTTTAAAATAACTTGAATCAGGCGAGCCAGAGCAGAGTGGGCCAAGTCAAGGGTGAGTCAGACGAAGTTTGACCAAATCAAGGTTGTCCAGGGTGAGCCAGATCAACCATGACTCATGGCCAAGTTTTTGAGCGGGACTCTTGGTGTGCAGAAACTTGCCTTTGCTTTGAGGGGAAAACATGGTGTGCAACCCCAAAAGATTTGCATTGACTGGGCGGTCTTTCCCTCTGCTGCCTTGCATGACCAACTGTGGGCTGAACATCATCATGCTCGTGAGCTTGCATCTTTACCGTGCTTTTGGTAGGAGACTTACCAATTTATGGTAGGTGTTTGGGTCTAACACCCATATGTATATCTATCCTTCCACGCAGTCATATAGGACCTTTTATAAGGTATTTATTCCAATTTAGGAGTAAAATGTTCTTCTTAAATATATTTAACGTTTTTTTATGTTATCAATTTAACCTGGTCTGTAAATTACAGAGTCAAAGATAGTTTATTTATGAATTTTCAGGAAAAAAAAAGACAAAAAATGAAGTCAAGCCCATCAACTTAGACATGAGTTATAAGAGAAAGAGACGTAGGATGGCTTTTCATTTATTTTCTTTTATAACCAAATGGGATAACACATTACATTAGAGTGTCTCTTTCAAAGATCGACGACCGCAAGGGTTAAAGATGGATTGGCCGACAGGATTGAAGAGACAGAGGGAAAGACCGTGCAGTCAATGTGAATCTTGTGGGGTTAATGAGTCAACTCATTGAGTCAATGAGTTAACCTACTGACCCAGTCATTTGCCGATCCAAGTCATGGGTTTGCCAACTATGCTGCATGCCTTGGAATTCATAACAAACAAGACAGCCACAGACATAACGACTCAATCTGCAATCTTTGAACAAATGCCACTGCTTAGAAATAGGTTTGAAGACTATTCATTTTCTTTATTCTAAAGTCTGAACAATAATGTTATATTATAAAAAAAAAAAGTACGTTTTGATTGGATGTAGGGGAGAGCAGGGAAGGTAGGTAAGTGGCAAAACAATTGTCAATGCAAACAGAAGAGGATCGGAGCAGGTGGGCGAAGGAGGTGGTTTTGATTGGTAGTGGGGGCAAAGGGGGACCGGTTAAAAGGGTGAAAAGCAAGGTAAAAGCGATGGAGGGAGACGAGCTGACATGGGGTGATGCATGGACAGAGGCCAAAACAACCGAAGCCGGAGTTGAAGAAGAGTGAACAACAACAGTGGCCTGAAAGGAGCGACCTTCAGACGACAGGAGCATGGGGCACACAAATAAGTAGGGAAAACTGAAGAAGGTGGGACCGCCGATGCACAGGGTGGCAAACTGTCCAACGGGTGGGCGGCTGACTGTGCAGGCGCAAAAGACCGGATGTTGCCAAGAGCAGACGGAGTGGCTAGCAGCATCGGGTCGAGGCATCCAAAGGGACGTAGGATGGCTTTTCATTTGTTTTTTTCTTTTAGTAACCAAAGCGGAGGGCACATTACATTAGAGTGTTTCTTTCAAAGATGGACGACCGCAAGGTTTAAAGATGGATTAGCCGACAGGCAGCAGAGGGAAAGACCGCCCAGTCAATGCAAATCTTTTGGGGTTGCACACCATGTTTTCCCCTCAAAGCAAAGGCAAGTTTCTACACACCACGAGTCCGTTCAGATCGCTCGAAAACCTGGCCACCCTGGACAGCCCTGATTTGGTCAAACTTTGTCTGACTTGCCCTTGACTCGGCCCACTCTACTTTGGCTCGCCTGATTCAAGTTATTTTAAAACTCAACCCAGTTGATGAGTCAATTCACCGAGTCAACAAGTTAACCTACTGACCCGGTCATCTGCCATCCAAGTTCAAGTCATGGGTTTACCAACTATGCTGCAAGCCATAAAATTTATAACAAACAAGTCAGACACTGACAGAACGACTCAATCTGCAATCTTCAAACCAATGCCATTGGTTATGAGTTAATGAGTTTAACAACACACTACTAATAAGGAGGTTTAAAGACCTCTTCATTTTCCTTATTATAAGGTCTTGAGATGTATTAGTGTCACCAGTGTTGCACTCTTCAACTTGGGTATCATGTTCAACCACACAAAGATATAATCCCAATAAAAATAAAACCAAAGATCTACTTTTTGACAGCCTGGTGCCCCCCCCAAAAAAGGTTGTGCATCAGGCCGGATTGGTCAGGCCTAGCTTGATAAGGAGTCGAACTTGGGTCAAGCCGTAGCTGATGACTGCAACCCGGGCCCTGCCGGACTACTTGAAACCCAAAACTGGGTTTGGCTTGATTAAAATTTAAAATATATTATTAATATAAAATAATATATATAAGCAGTATAGAAATAAATAATATTATATTATTAAAAAAATCATTAGTCAAGCCAGGCTTCTTCCTTTTGTTTCTTATCTAAACCTGAGATCGTTTAGTTGAATGTGGCAAAGATATATGAACTCGGTTACTGATTGGATTTGGACTTGTGATAACAGATGCATAGTTAAATTCAAGTATGTGATCGGCATCTAACTGGGATATGGATAAAAAACTAATTCAGCTAGCTATAAGTAAAATAATTGGGTATTAATTCTTTTAGCTGGATTCAAATTCAATTTTAAAAATAGATTCATTATTCAAGTTCTAATCAGAATCCAAATACTTAGGATACTCTTAAGTCAGAACATATAAACTACTTAGACAAAAGATTGCTCCTTTGGTCAAAGTCACCAACCACATGTTGTCAGGTGGTTGAAGACTTTGACTACTTAGACAAAAGATTGTTCCTTTGTGGTTTTCCATCTTCCGTATATTTGGCAAAAAGGGATCATAGTCAGGAAGATCAAAGGCTCCAAAACACAGGAAGAGTTAGTAATAGACGTCCAATAAAACATCTTCTTGAGCATAGCATATAAACAGATGACATATAAACTACTTAGGGTAATTTTTTGGAACAGGTTACTTGTTATGGTCTTCCACTATGAGGAGTCAAAGTCACGAACCACGTGACAACAAGTGGTTGGTGACTTTGACTCCATAACAACCAAGTCGCCTTCATGATTTTTTTTAATAGACAAATTCTGAAGAATATAAATAAATTTCTCTTAAAATTTGTAAAAAAGGTTTTATACCACCTAAACTTCTTTCTAGCTTTTGGGTGAGCGGAAAGTTATTCCCACCCCATGACACCCAAGTCGTGATTTTTTTTATAGAAAAATTCTGAAGATATATAAATAAATTCCTCTTAAAATTTGTAAAAAAGGTTTTATGCCACTTGAACTTCTTTCTATCTTTTGGGTAAGCGGGAGACTATTCCCACAATATAACTAAAGGCGGCCGAAGCCACCCTCCTTCCCTCTATCTTCTGAAGGTTTAGGGATATTTTTTATGTTTCGGGGTGGTGCTCTTATATATTTCAACTTGCATGTTGGTGTCTCCTACCATTTGCAGTACAAATGGTTGATGTGATAGAGCTTGAAACCAAACTTCTCTTTAAGTTTGCCAATTATGTAAAGTAGGTAGAATTGAAGAAAGGATATAAAACCAAAAACTTGTTATATGAACCACCCTCTTGAGAATTTCTTTTTGTATAATAGATACAAAATGACAAAAATGGCCAATATAAAGACCCTTTTATAAGGACCAAAAAATGGAAATTGAGAAAAATAAAATCCTCAAAATGTCTTCTTTTTTAATTTTTTTTTATTGGTGCATATGCGTGTGTGTTAGGGTGGTTCATTCTATTATCAAAATGCTTTCTCTTTCAGAGTTTGATAAATTGCACTTTAGGATTATAGCAATGCATGGTAGGTGTTTGGGTCAAACACCCTTGTGCATATATGTCGTTCCACACCGTCTTCTTTGAAAGGTACTTTGGTCATTTTAATGACGACATTTATAAGTGGCTCTGTTTTATCTAAGCACATTTTCTCAAAAAAAAAAAAACTATGAAAAGCATAAGAAAAGACAGTGCAGAAAATTCCACAAAATTTCATGGAAGCAAACACCCTATGGAAATTCTCTTGGACTGGAACCAACAATCCAAGATAGAATATCTAATTCAAACGTGGCTCTTAAACCGATGAGACTGAAACAATGTATTTATTGTTGGACTAAACCTTATCTCTTAGACCAAGTTTGATGCACACAACAGAGATTTTACAGTGCATCGAAGGAAACTTATTGTTTTTGTACGGCCTTTTACTTTCAAATCAAACACACAAAAAAAAAAAAAACTGCTTTACTGTTAAATTTACTGTTTCAAATTTTTATCTACCATAAAAAGGGGGCATAGTTTCCACGCCAATAAATCCTCATCCGGAAATCAACACGGCAAATGTGGTGAAGGCTGTGGTGCATTTGGCATTCTTGCGTCACAAACTAGCTTTTCACTCTCTTTCCTTATCACTATTTTTGTTTTCTTTTTTTCTTCTTTATTTGTATTTTGGTGACTTTTCGTGTACTTGACTGCTCATTCCTCAATCATGCTAATAAATTCCCCTTCTGTCGGCTTTCTCGTTCGCCCGTTTTCTTTTTCGTCAATTTTCTCCTGAAAAACTTTAGTTACTTGTGGCGACCCTCCGTTCGAAAAGTGTTGCCGGCCGGAAAACCCTCCGTTAACCATGGCTGCCCACATCGTTCGGAGCACTAGAGAAATGGCATGCTTGGTCGACGGCGGAATCTCCGAAGAGAGGACCATCGTTCTCCGACGTGCTCATCCAAACGCCGAATCTCCAACTGTGCATCTGGAGGGGGGCGCGGCTCACCGGAGAATCGACGGACGGGACGAAATCATATCAGGTTAGTCTGCCGCTTTCACGTTCATGCACGCAGCTTCCGTAACAGGGAATAAGGGAGAGCTTTTCCATGTCCAACCTAATATCCTGGCGATTGACAAGTTTTTACCTATTTTTGTTACTTTTATTGTCCTAACTCAACAGGTGAAAAATTTTACTAGTAGAGTGATGAGAAGTTTTCCTTAGAAAAACTTGTAGTCTAATGGTTTTTACCTGAGGGCAATTTATCTATACGTCTGTCTGTGGCTACTCGTTCAGCCATTGTGAAATTAATTGTCGACCCTTTGAAGGAACTATTGGATAGTCAAAATATAGATAAAATTATCTATGGTAAAACTTGCTTCAGGCAGAAAGATATGCCCTTTGGTAGTGTCTAATAGCCTCGGATTTCATATTACAAGCTGCATTAAGAGATGTGAATTTCTTAAAGACTTACTGATGATTGTTAAAATCATGTTTCGGAGGACACCGAACACTAATCAAAATTTTTTCCAGACACATCCCATGAATATTCAGGGAGAGGTAATTAATTAGCTACCCATCATGTTTACAGATAATCAGTTGCAGGACATCGGAAAGCAAATCAAGCAGAAGAAGAAGAAGAAGAAAGCAGTGGCCGGCATTGATCAAGATGAGCTGCTGGACCCATTGCTGCTGGCGGATCCGGATAGCTGTTTCCTCGAGTTCATGGGAGTCAGCATTCACCATAAAATCAGTAGTGCAGAAGGTGATCAACGCGAAGAATCTCAGTGTTCCTCTTCAAGAAGTTGCAGACTAGGACTGCCCATGATTCTTCTCCATGGTTTTGGGGCATCTGTATTCTCATGGCGCAAAGTGACGAAGCCTCTCGCCGATTTGGTTGGGTCCAGTGTTGTTGCTTTCGATAGACCTGCCTTTGGCTTGACATCGAGGGTGGACTACCCTCGTAAGCCGAGCTCTGCTTCAATGGCTGCCTCCACTCATTTGAGTCCTTACTCGACTGCCTTCTCTTCTCTTGTGACACTTTCTTTCATAGACAAGCTGAAGGGATCAGACAAGGCAATTTTAGTTGGGTGAGTTGAGTTTTTAGATCATTTTTTCTTTAAAATTGTCATTTTCAAGGACCATTTGCTGTGTACAGGTCTTTCTCACCTCGCCCAACACAAAAGCTGATCATTCTTTTTTCGTTTTTTATGTTTTTCTCAAAAAGAACATTCTTATTTTCGTTTTATTTTGCTCACCAGCTTTTAACATTTTAAACGTATTCTTTTTAATGACACATTTTTTTTGTAGCTATGGACTTTAGCTACCGGTTCTTGGCATCCGGTTGGATCGAGCTGGTTCAAGGCTCCACAAAGTGGAGCTTGAGTTAGCCAGAAGTCCTTGTTGGCGCTCAAGTTTGGCCCGCTTAGTTATTGAACTGAACCAAACCGTCAGCTTATACCTATCGTGTACCTGGCTCAAGTTTTCCACACACATATATATATATATATATATATATATATATATATATATATATATATATATATATATATATATATATCAAGGCAAGTGGAACCAACAATACCAGACTCGGGGCAGCTCAGGTACTAGCAAAATTTCTTAATCGGGCTGGCCGGAGTGTCAAATAACCAGCCCAAGCTCGGTCTATCACGGGCCTAATACCTAACTACCCATTAGGTACCTGCCCCATTGCCCACACTTAACTGGTTTCTTTCTTTTCTCAAAACCTAAGAGAGAACAAAAAATTTCTAACCAAGGGTAGTGGTACTTAGGTTTTAGATTTTTATGAGGCAATGATTAATTAATAATTAGTCATTCATTGTTGCTTCAGACAAATCAGAAACACAATAAACTTTTCAAGAGTAATTCCATTATGAACTAATCGATCATCATACTTATTAAAGGACCCCTTTTTTTATTGTGGACCATTCTTATTAGTTTCAATCCTTTTAATGTTTTATTAATTTATTGTTGTGATGGAATCTCTCGCGCTAACAAGGTGGATCGCCATTTAAGTTTTTTGGCACCTACCAAGAGCCGGACTCATTGACCACCTTTCTTGAAAGAGATCATGTTCTTATGTCCTTCTTCCTTCTGTGTACATAATAACAAGTGTACACCAAATGTGGACCTTACTACCAATATGCATATTTAATTTAATGTTCAAACATTACATGTGCACAACGAAAATTTATAATCATGTTGTCATCCCATACCTCTATTATTATCTCATACCTCTGTCATTACTTCATATTCATGTTGTTATCACATACCTCTAGTCATCATCATACTTCTGCTATTATCTCACGTCTCATACCCATGTTATTATCATACCCATGTTGTTATCTCATACCCATTATCTCATGTCCCCTTTCATTATTATAAACCTATAGTGTTTTATACATGTTATCTCATACTTATGTCATTATCATGTTGTTATCTCATACCTCTTGTTATCATCATACTCCTTCTATTATCTCACGTCTCATACCCATGTTATTATCATACCCATGTTGTTATCTCATACCCATTATCTCATGTCCCCTTTCATTATTATAAACCTATAGTGTTTTATACATGTTATCTCATACTTATGTCATTATCTCATACACGTTGTGTCTGTCATTATTTCATACCTATTGCGTTTGAGATCATGACGAAGAGTAGTATGAGTTTATGATGGGTAGTTGATAATATCAAAAGTGATAATGACAATGATATGAGATAATGTATATGGGATGAAGACAAATGTATGAAATAATGTGTACGAGATAACAATAGAGTTATGAGATAATGATAGATGTATGAAATAACATTATGAGTGGGACACAAAAATGAAGATGTTTTTTTTTTGTTGTTCAGATAGGTATATTGGACTTAATGATATGCTTATATAAACAAGTTTTACCTTTTCCGAATTCCATAATCTTTTTTTTTTTTGTGATTTTTTTTGTCTCTATAAAAAGTTTGTTTTTTGTTATTAATCATGGATATTTTTTGTTATTATTAAAATGACACTTGAGAAATGCATACACGATAAGACGTTAAGTGCTGTAAAATAATCACTACGGGAAGCAGGCATGAACACCAGGATACATCAAAAGTAAGCCTGAACTTCTATCTCAGCCAGACCTGAACCTGCTCACCTAAAAGTGCTCAAAATAATCAAAACAAATGAAGCAAGTTCTCTCATCCCACCTTGCCACCTTCTTCTCGATCCTTTTTTTCTCGATTGAAGTTTCCGAAAACAGGGATCGTGTTCTGTTCTGGAGGTTTGTGTCATCTAGATGCTATATGTTGAATTATATCCTCTCAGTTTTTATAGGTAATTGGGCGATTTTCTCTTGTTAAAATCTTGAAAGGACGTACATACGGAATGCAGAATTAACTAAAAATGACGAGAAAGTTAAAAAAGATCAAAAAAATTATATTGCACTATGTTTTTATACCCGTTGTGGTTTTTTTTGCAGGCATTCAGCTGGGAGTCTTGTAGCAGTGGATGCATACTTTGAAGCACCCGAACGCGTTGCAGCACTGATCCTTGTATGTCCTGCGCTTATTGCACCTCTCTTCTCATCTAATTCCAATCAAAGAGATCTACGTGAAAGAGAAGATCGGAGGCCGGAAAATGCAGAAATTGGCCGGAGCGATCGGGAGAACATCTTCTGTGGAATTCTTTTATTTCTACGTGCACTACGTTTTCGAGCGCAAGTAGTCATAGTTTGGATTATCAAAATGATTTTGTGTCTGCTCCCCTTCTTCTGCAAGAACCTCCTTTCAGAATTTCTGCGCTCTTACTTCGGCATTCTTGTGGTGAGTTTAAAAGTTCAGCAGCCCATTGAATGTCATGACCATTGAAGGCCACTGATCAGCTCAAAATTTTTCTAAGCACCCACAATTTTTTTTTTTTTTCGGATTTTAAACGCCGAGATTTTGTAAGGGTATGAAAGGGCAAAGTTGTATTTGACGGAAATTTAAAGCAATTAGTCTTCGGTGAGAAAAAGCAAGGTAGCCAAAATCTTAAAAGTAAAATGCAAAAACTATGAAAAAAAATCTGGTTCTTTTCGTTTTTAATGTTTAAAAACAACACATGTTTTTTGCACGTTTTATTCAGCTGATCAGCTTTTAACATTTTCAAAACTTTTTCTTTAATAATACCCATTTTCTGTGGCTATGATTTTATACAATGCTTTAGAGTTGTAATGGATCGATCCCTTTGCTCTTATCTTGTATGAAATTTGTGAGTGTATAAATTTCTAATTAAGTATGCTTTTTTTTTTTTGATGTGGTTGCAGTTAAGGTTCATATTTGACAGATTTGGCGTAGCATTAATTAGGAGTTCGTGGTATGATGTAGGCGAATTCACGGAGGATGATATTAATGGCTATCTAAAGGTAAGAATATCTAAAAGACATGACGCTTTTACTTAATTTGCATGTTCCTTGAGTAATTATATATATGGAACTTTCGTTAATATCTTTCTGATTAACTAATATTTTCATGATATTATTCCTTTATTTGCAGCCATTAAGAGCCAAGCATTGGGAAAAGGCAGTCTTGGAATATATCATAGCATTGTTTACCAGTAAGAAGCCTAAGAAAATGGCATCATGCAAGAGAAGGCTTTCTGAGATTGCATGTCCAGGTAACAATATGCATGTCGATTTTCTTAGTAATTTTTAAAGTTTTTTTAAATTATTTCAATTATTCTTTTAAGAATGAGTTCATGCTTCATGATAGTTCAGAAACTGATTCATTGTTTTCATTGAAAATCAGTGTTGATTTTTGCCGGAGATCATGACCGCATTGTTCCAGCATGGAACGCTAAACGTCTGTCTCTAGCCATGCCTGGTTCGCACTTGAAAGTGATGAGGAACTGCGGTCACTTGCCCCATGAAGAGCGACCGGAAGAATTTCTTGCTATTGTTAGAACATTTTTGTCAACTCTCAAAGATGTTTGATGAATTAATTGGAGTTGTAAAAGGAAGATTAGCATTGGCTCCACGAAAAAGAAAACTTTGTCACCATTTATACAAAATTCTTTTGATCAAATCATGATCCTCATGTGCAACAATTTGTATTCATAATTGTAATGAAGCATGTATCTTAGATCTAATTATAGAGAGATACCCCAAAGAGGTTGAAGCCTATTCCTCCTTCCTCTTACCCTCAGAGGTCGTTTGATGGCCAGACCCGTGGAACAGGACACACGTGTCTTTATTAATTGATTTTTTCATCCAGAACTGGCTGAACACGACGGACGGTTGGACAAAGGTATAAATTGAATTTCTGTCCCACATCTCGGAACAGAGAGGACATCTCCTCCCGCCCTTCACCCGTTGTCTTTCTCTCCTCCCATTGCCTTTCTCTCCTCCTCCATCTCCGCCACTGATTGCTCCTCCATCTCTGTGTCTGTCCCCGTCGTTTTCCTCTCCTACAGGTGAGTGTTTCCTTCTTTTTTTGTTTTTGTTAATCTTCACTTCCCCTACCTGCCCATCGCCCTTCCCCTCTCCGACGGATTTGGGTGCCATAATCAGACGAATCTTTGATCTTCAGAAAGAGTAGAGCAATTCGCAGCGGCCTCCTTTTCTTGGCATCGCAGACTCATCTGCTCCGCCTTAGCAATCGTCCTCCTCTACTCGACGTCGTAGAGTCCTCTGCTCCAGCTGAGGAACCGTCGCCGCGCCTCCTCTGCTCCACCTGAGGAACCGTCGCCACGCCTACTCTGCTCCTCCTGAGGAATCAGCACAGGTGACTACATTGAATATTTGGGGTTTTGCATTTTTTCCTTGTACAGTGCAGAAATTGATCTTATTTTGGTTGTGGACCTGAAAAACAATGTATGTGCATATTGATTGCATCCTGCTCGCAGAAACATTGTAGATACAGGAAGTGTCCACCTTCATGCAAGAACTCTCTTGTAATCATGTCAACAGTTTGAGATCCATTTTACTGGTTGGCTACTTCTGTTTTGAACATGATCCATTTTACTCAACTTCGACAAGTTGGGATGTTGCTGTAATACTAGTCGGTTGTTTCTGTTTTTGTTACAGAGGCTGAGACGATGTGTACACTCTAGCTGAAGAGGCCTTCCTTATCGAATGTCATTTTTACCAATTTGATGTATATAAAATACTTGTTGTAATATATAAATGAAAGTAATATATATATATATATATATATATATATATATATATATATATATATATATATATATATATATATATATATATATTTGTCTTAATGTGCATCCTCTCTCTCTCCCTCTCTCTTTCTCTCTCTTTTTAGCAGTTGGGAGATCATTCATATTCCCAACGTTTATTGCCGTCAGGACATTGTAAATCATTTCCTGACTATTCAAACTGTGAGTAAAGGTTATGCAATCCCTACAGTTTGAACCATCAGAACCTTCTTTCATTGCCCACCTAGTTTAGCCGTCAGGAAAGATAAATTTACATCCTGACAGCCGCAACAGTCAGGGAAAGCAACATTGCAGCATGTTGTTATGCGTCAAGTGTGCAGACCAGGCCATTATATTGTCACCATCCTCTTTCTCTGTCTTTCCATTTTAAAAGGGAAAATAAATGTCTCCTTCACAAGACAGAACATAGAAACGTGGCTTTGAGTGGTACTGTTGGAATTTCCTTCTTATATAGAAAACTGATACACAACGAAAAGGCTTGGCCTTTTATTCCTGTTAAAAGAGAGTTTTTAAGTTTGAAACTACATATACTTATTTTTTTCACACCTAACAAAATATCCCAAATATAAAAATAAGCATTTTATAAGCACCATAAAAGGACTGTTATTCTTTTCTGTGAGCTGCCATCTGAAATGAGAAGTCTGGCCACTGTATTCATTTATTTGGGTTTGGGAACCTGCTCCTCTTAATTTTCATTGAGTTTCATTTTGGCATCTTCCTTTTTTTTTTCTTTTTGGTTAAATAAACAAAAATTTTTATAGATGTTTGCTTTTATTCTACAATGATCTAATAATAGTGTGGTAATCATTTGTTTCCTCTGAAAATATTGTTTCCCTTTTTTTTCCAAGAACAAGCATGATAACTGTATTTTACTGTACTTCTTTTTCTTGCCCTTTTCTCATTGCCGTTTATCAGTTGCAGGCTACTAGCAGACCAACCGTAGCTTCCGTTGCAGCCCAGCAGCAGCTTCTCGTCAAGGTAAGGGCGTCCTCTTTTTCGCCCTTTTTCCCCTTCTCAATGTGAAGATAGATATATTAATGTACTTGTAGTTTCCTTCATGTTATAACAACCAGATATTTTCATAAGGATGCATTGATCAGTTGCTTCAATGTTCCTGGTACTTCATCAGAAAAACTGAATGGAATCTGGGTAGTAGAGTACTCTCAGCCACTAAGATTGGTAGACAGAGAACAAGACTCCAGGCAGGAAATAGTTTCATAAATTAGATTTCTAATAGCATTGAATTAGATGTTAGTCTGTCGACATGCTAGAGAGGAAGACTAGCGTTCATATTTTCAAAAGTAACCATATATCATCCTCCTATAAGATGATTTTATATGTATAACCTCTGCACTATGATCCACCTATTTGTTGTCATGTTCGTCATTACTTGAAAAGCAGGAGAGTCAACCAGCAGAGAGTTGTCATGTTCACCACTACTTTAAAGCAGGACAGACAACCACTAAGAGACTGTCTGTCATGGATCATTCTGCCATGCAATAAATTGTTCATGCACAGAAATCTGGGTTCCACATGAATTGTTCTATCTGACGTTGAAGATGATTCAGAATGGCCCATCATAATTCTGTTTGCAATGGTTTTTCAGTTCTTAGTTTTTACATAGCAAGTCGTAGACCACCACTCTGTTCATCAGTATGTTCACTGGTCCTGTAGTTCAGCTTCTGAGATTCTGAAGCTTTACGAGCTTAATAAGTATATAGTTTTCTGAAAATGTGCATTGAATATCCAAATAGGCCAGGGCAACAAATTCGCTTTGACGAGTACAACTGTCTGGATTCCAGACATCTCTAATATTTCCAGAGTGTAGCTATCCACAGTCCCTCCAACCACAACTCTGCCATTAGATGCGCAAGATCAATGCACTGCACTATAGCAAAGAAGAGCCCCGTTAATCCACAGAAAAGGGGGGAAAAATGACCTTCTTGCTCCATGAGTTGCTTGTAATTGCTTTAATAATGTCTATTATATCATCACAAGAGTGCACATGCCTTTGATGGGGTAGTGGCATCCACATATTTGATTATCAACACCCAACATGATCGATTTCAGCATTTTATGTTTGTTAAATGTTTTATTATCAAACTATTATTTTGGCCGAGTTCTAAATTTGTTGGTTCAAGGCCTTTTTAGTATATCCTATGGAAAAAGTCATCAGGGCATCGATACCTAACATCCTATTAATAAAGTGAGAGAAGAAACTATTATTTCACTTACATGTCGGTCAATATGCTGCGTTTGGAAGGAACCATTTCGAAGTTGGTTATTGTTTCATTTTGTCGATCAAACAATTTGTGTGGGCTGGTAGGGACAGACATGCCACGTTCTATGTTTATGTTTCAAGTAAGATATTGATTGTGTAACATTCTCATTATATTATATGTCATTGTTTTAATTATATTTGATTATTTTAATACTTTATAGTGATAACTTAATTATTTATGTCTTTTTTATTTATGGAATGCAGGAACTAGGCGGTGATGCATTTACTCAAGTATTACATGGCTTCCATAGAAAGAGTAGTGTGTAGGACGGAAGAATACTATATATGAACAATATTTTTATGTCAATGTACTCCAACATATATCTTTGAACAATTGAACATTTTAGATTATTTGTATTTTGTAGTTTTACTTGATGCTAGGGATTATATGGATATTTGAACATTTTACAGTAATGTTGTTTTTGTTATATATATGTCTTTATTGAAAGAGTTGATTTTTTGTAGATCGTGTTATCGAATATATTGATTTGATATAACTTGTTAAAAAAAAATTCTTGTCATCATATAGCGGGCAAAACAAATATAATAGCCAAAACTGATTAGATATAACAGACAGTTCGAACAAAACATAAAAACAAACACCAAACAGAATAGACAGAACGACAGACAGAACGGACGGAACAGACATATACAAAACAAACATTAGACAGAACGGACAGAACAGACATATACGTAACAAACGTCGAACAAGAGAACATAGTATTCTGTTCTTAAAGTAATCAAACGGTGGACAAAAAACATCATTGTCCATGAGGACAGGACAATAGTGTAATGGACAGGACGTCCTGTCAGTCCTGTCCTATTGGACAGCAATCAAACGACCTCTCAGGGTCCAGGGTTAAATTGAGACATGTGTGAACTTAAAGGTCAATCAATTCAACTCGAGAGCAGCACCTGCCAACATCACTTGCAGTCCAGATATTTCATATTGGTCTTTTAATTTAATTATCAACGATCAGCTGTGAAGAAGCATGTCGATAAAAGCTAATACATCTTACTCTTAATTGATTAATCTGCAATTTGTGTTAAGATTTCTAATAAGCTCAACATCTTAAACGGTCAATTTGTAAGACCAAACTTTACTAGATCTAGCTTTGAAGAGTGCTTGAGCCTTGAGCCCTTAACTCATTTTGGTGCCTATGTAATTTTAACCCAAGGGCCGGCCCGAAAAAAATGCCCAAATGCAAGCCCGTTATTGCCATCGGGCCAGCCCCAAACCCAGCCCGTTTCTAACCGGGCCGGGTCGGGCTTTTGTATTATCGGGCCTCGAGCTTTAGTGTATGCCCGAGGCCCGGTCCGACCCGATTACTGCCGGGCCGGGCGGGCTTTCTCTTTGTAACTTTCAGATGCTCCCTGGTTCTTCCGCAGCAGAGGGTGGGCGATTCTTCAGCTCAATCGAACCTCGTCTCTCACAGTTAATAAGAATAACACTCACAATTAATAAGAATAAGACATTTCCCAGATTAATCGAGGTCACAGATGTAACAAAGTAAGGACCTTTCTAAAAGTTTAAGAAGCGTTTTAAAACTGACAAACACCACTAGATGTTGGATCCAACCTGTGAGCATTTCAAAGATAACCAGAGGAGGCAGCCAAAGATGGCGACGGCCAACGAGGAGGACCAGAGGAGGCAGCCGATGGGAAACAGCGTCAGTCGATGGGGAAGACCTGAGGAGGCAGCTGATGGGAGACGCTGATGGTCGACGGGTAGCACCGGAGGAGGCAGCCGATGGGCGACGAGGAGGACCGGAGGAGGCAGTCTCGCAGCTCGCTCCTCTCGTAGAGACGCCTGCGTAGAGGGAGTTGGGGACAATAGAGGAGAAGCGGAGAAAGACAGACCACTCGGGTGGAGATTGAAACGAAAGCTTAAGTTAATTTTTCTCAAAAAAAATTATTTTTTTAAAGTGATTGTCAGGCTTCTTGGGCCATGGACGATCACAGTCGAAAGCCCGAGCCTAACCCGTTAATTACCGGGGGCCTGGTTGAACCCAATAAAAGGAGCCTGTTTTTTTCAACCCGAGCTCCGACTCGAGTCGGGCCGGGTACCCGGTGGCAGCTCAACCCGGTGCCCAGACTTAATCTAGAGCACTTTTTTACCTCTGATATGAAAGTTAATTTCTTCCAAATTCATACAACATATTTTTTAAGTCAGATATTTATAAATATATCTCACCCTTTTACTTTTAGCCTCTACAATTACCAAAAAGAAGGGTATAAAACAGAAAATTTTTGCGTCATATAAAACCTTTTATAAGGTACTTATTCCTTAATAAGAGAATAACACTCTTCTTAAATATATTTAACGTTTTCTTATGTTATCAATTTAAACGGTCACTTGTCAATTATAGAGTCAAAGATCGTTTATTTGTGAATTTTCAGGAAAAGAAAGACAAAAAAAAAAAAAGTAAAGCCGATCAACTTAGACATGACTTAGAGAGAGAGAGAGGCAAAGAGACGTAGGATGGCTTTTATATATATATATATATATATATATATATATATATATATATATATATATATATATATATATATATAACGAAATCAGAGAACACGTTAAATTAGAGTGTTTCTTTGGAGGATCGACGACCGCAAGGGTTAAAGATGGATTGGCCGACAGCATTGAAGCGGCAGAGGGAAAGACCTTCCAGTCAATGGGCATCTGCTGGGGCTACCGCACACCATGTTTTCCCCGCAAGTTTCTGCACACCATAAGATTCAGATCGCTCCAAAAACTGGCCACGAGTCATGGTTGATCCGGTACACCCTTGACTCCTGATTTGGTCCGACTCGGCCCGACTTCGCTCTTACTCGCTTGATTCAAATTATTTTAAAACTCAACCAAGTTGATGAATCAACTCACCAAGTCAATGAGTTCAAGTCTGAGTCCGGGGTTAGCCAACTGTGCTGCATGCCTTCAAATTCATAACAAACAAGACAAACAAAAGGACTCTGATATGCAAGTTTGAATGTCAGCAGTAGTGCACTCTTCAACTTGAGTATCATGTTCAACCATGCAAAAATATAATCTCAATAAAAATCAAACCAAAGACCTACTTTTTGTAGGCCCCTAACCCAACAGCTAGACTACGCCGTGCATCTCCAGCCAGCTTTGTCAGGCCTCACTTGATAAGGAGTCGGACTTGGGCCAAGCCATAGCCAATGACTGCAATCCCGTTCTGGCCTGACTTCTGGAAACCCAAAACTGGGTCTAGCTTGATTAAAATTTAAATATATTATTAATATAAAATAATATATATATTAATAAAAGTAATATTGAAAACAAGTTATCGAGTTGAATCGAGTCGTGTCAAACCAACCTAAGCCGAGTACAGACCTATGAGGTACTCAACCGGATGCACAGCCTTAAGTTCAGTTAACGGGGCTTATTCAGAAAAAACAAATTTTCTATTCCTTTTCTTTGACCAGGGAAGGAGCATGTCCTTTTCTATCACTTGGGGAGTGTTTATTGAAATTTATTGGAATTCGGACTGTCCGTCAAATTGGAATCGATGATGCAGTTTGAAATTGAAGGACCATGCTGTGTTGACAAAGTTGGCGATCTATGGAAACATAAAAATATAAGCAGTATAGAAATAAATAATATTATATTATTAAAAAATTCATTAGTCAAGCCAGGCTCCTTACTTTTGTTTCTTATCTAAACTTGAGATCGTTTACTTGAATCTGTTAAAGATATATGAACTCGGTTACCGATTGGATTTGGACTTGTGATAACATAGTTAAATTCAAGTATGTGATCTCCTAAATATTTTTTTAGGATATCTAATGGGTTTGTAATCGTTGTTCCCTTACTATCGGTTTGTGCTCTTAGGGACTCCTTCGAAGATCGGCTATATGTAAAATATTGGGCACTGATCCTTTTAGCTCAATTCAAATTCAATTTTAAAAATAGATTTTCTAATCTGAATCCAAATACATAGGATACGGTTAAGTCAGCACATATAAACTACTTAGACAAAAGATTGTTCCTTTGTGGTTTTCCATCTTCCGTATATTTGGCAAAAAGGGATCATAGTCAAGAAGAACAAGGCACCAAAACAAAGGAAGAGTTAGTAATAGACATGTCCAATAAAACATCTTCTTAAGCATAACATATAAACTACTTACAGTAATTTTTTGGAACAGGTTATTTGTTATGGGCTCACCCCATAATACCCAAGTCGTGATTTTTTTTTATAGAAAAATTCTGAAGAATATAAATAAATTCCTCTTAAAATTTGTGAAAAAGGTTTTATACCACCTAAACTTCTTTCTAGCATTCGGGTAAGCGGGAGACTATTCACACAAGATGACTGAAGGCGGTCGAAGCCACCCTTCTTCCCCCTGTCTCCTTAAGGTTTAGGGACACTTTTCATGTTTCGGGGTGGTGCTCTTATATGTTTTAACTTGCATGTTGGTGTCTCCTATCATTGCCGTAGTACAAAGGGTTGATGCTACCCAGTTTGAAACCAAACTTCTCTTTAACTTTGCCAATGTTTTCTATGTTATGTAAAGTAGGTAGAATTAAAGAAATGATATAAAACCAAAAACTTGTTATATCCTCTTGAGGATTTTTTTTTTTGTATAATAGATACAAAATCACCAAAATGCCCAATATAAAAAAGACCCTTTTACGAGGACCAAAAAATGGAAATTAAGAAAAATAAAAAATCCACAAAATGTATTTTTTTTTTTTCAATTTTTTTGGTTGGCACATATGTGCGTGTACTATGTGGTTCATTCTATTATCAAAATGCTTTCTCTTTCATAGTTTGATAGGTAGGACTTGACAATTATACCAATAAGTATATTGGTCCTTCCACGCAGTCATATGAGACCTTTTATAAGGCATTTATTCCTGATCAGGAGTACTCTTCTTAAATATGTTTAAAGTTAAAGCCGATCAACTGAGACATGAGTTATATATATATATATATATATATATATATATATATATATATATATATATATAGAGAGAGAGAGAGAGAGAGAGAGAGACGTAGGATGGCTTTTCATTTATTTATTTTTTTTATAACGAAATCAGAGAACACATTACATTAGAGTGTATCTTTCAAAGATCGACGACCGCAAGGGTTAAAGATGGATTAGCCGCCAGGATTGAAGCGGCAGAGGAAAAGACCCCCCAGTCAATGCTAATATGCTGGGATTGCAAACCATGCTTTGAGGGAGACTAGTTTCTGCAGTCCGTTCATTCACATCGCTGGAAAACCTGGTCACGAGTCATTGTTGATCTGGTTCACCCTAGACTCAGGGCCTGATTTGGTCAGACTCTGCCTGACTCGCCCTTGACTCGGCCCGACTCTGCTCTGGCTCACCCAATTCAAGTTATTACTCAACTCAGTCGATGAGTTAACTCACCGAGTCAATGAGTAACTTGCTGACCCGGTCGACCATCTGCCGATTCAAGTCCGAGTCATGGGTTTGCCAACTGTGCTGCATGCCTTCAAATTCATTACAAACAAGACAGACAAAACTACTCAATCTGCAATCTTAGAACCAATGCCATGGGTTATGGTTAGCAAGGTTAACAACACACTGCTTACAAAGAGGTTGGAAGACCTCTTCATTTCCTTTATTCTAAGGTCTTGAGATGTATTAGTATCAGATATAACAACTAGTTATCATGTCCCACCATACAATGATATAATCCCAACACAAATCAAACCAATGACCTATTTTTTGTAGGCCCCTAACCTAACGCTAGACTATGCTCTCCCCCCCACCCCCCTCCAGTCTCAGACCCGGCCACAGCCAATGACTCCAACCCCGTTCCGGCACGACTACTCGATACCCAAACTGGGTCTGGCTCGATTATAAAATAATATATATATATATATATATATATATATATATATATATATATATATATATTAATAAATGTAATATTAAAAAGAAGAGTTATCAAGTTAAATGGAGTTGTATCAAACCAACCTAAGCCGGTTCGACAATTTATCAAACCTGCCCGATACCCCATTTTTTTCAGGTTTCAGACTCGAGTTAAGCTGAGCATCGAGCCATCAAGTATTCAAACGGATGCCCAGCCTTAGTTAATGGGACTTATTCATCTACATTTCAATAAACAAATTTTCTCCTGGGAGCACGTCCTTTTCTTTCTCTTGGGGAGCAACAATCGGACTGTCCGTCAATTTGAAAGTGATGATGCAGTTTGAAATTCAAGGATCATGCTGTGTTGACAAAGTTGCCGATCTATGGAAACATACAAATATAAGCAGTATAGAAATAAATAATATTATATTATTAAAAAAATTCGTTAGTCAAGCCAGGCTCCTTCCTTTTGTTTCTTATCTAAACCTGAGATCGTTTAGTTGAATCTGGCAAAGATATATGAACTCGGTTACTGATTCGATTTGGACTTGTGATAACAGATGCATAGTGAAATTTAAGTGTGTGATCGGCATCTAACTGGGATATGGATAAAAAACTAATTCAGCTAGCTACATGTAAAATATTGAGTATTAATTCTTTTAGTTGGATTCAAATGCAATTTTAAAATAGATTCATTATTCAAGTTCTAATCTGAATCCAAATGCATACGATACGGTTAAGTCAAAACTCCTTAGATGTTGGATCCAACGTGAATAAAGGGCGAAGTCACAATTTCTAGCTAAAGGTATTAGTAGTAAAATTTTAAATTATTAAGGGGCATCAAAATGTAAATTAGAAAAAATGCCCTCATGTACCAACATAAAACTAAACATTTCTTGTGGGTCTACGTGAACATGGCCCACACATGCCCACACCTGTCCTTTGATGTGAATCCAAATTTGTTATAAGAGTCGAGCTGCAGACAAGTCTACTCGAGCTTCAGTTCGGCCAGCTCGAGCTCAACTTGACTCAGAAAACTTGCGCTCGAACTCAAGTCGAGCTCGATAGAACAAGCTCTTGCTCGATTCGACAATATAACATCGAGCTCCAACTCGGCTCGTTTATGTTAAGCATGTCTATTTCTTTTAACTAATTAGCTAGTTTAACTCGATTAACCTGTTCATAATTCAATATTTGTTATATAGTTGAGCCGAGTCGAGTATAAATGAGTCGAGTTTTTACAAATCGAATTCAACCCGTTTAATATTTCAAACATACATTTGAATTCGAGCTCGACTCTTTTATAAACAAGCCGAGTTTAGATGAACGAGTTCGAGTAGAGCTTGAGCTGGCTTGACTCGTGGTGCAGGTGTACACCGAATGACAAAGAGAGAGAGATGACACCCGTTGCTTTCCAAAAACTTATGTATAAGTGCATATATTTACATATTGATGTCTACGCAATTAAAAGTTTACAATTAGTGCACCTCTCATCGACTGGTGTGTTGCATGGGAGGGGGGGCAAAGGGCAGGCTTTCACACCCATCTTCTTAAGCATAACATATAAACTAACCACGTGACAACAAGTGGTTGCTCCTTTGTGGTTGTCCATCTGGATCATAGTCAGGAAGATCATGGCGCCAAAGCACTGGTAGAGTTACTAATAGACATGTCCAATAAAACACTTTTACTAGGAGTCCCATGGATTTTAAAAAATGTAAAAACTTACAGTAATTTTTCCGATCAGGTTATTTGTTTTGGTCTTCCACTATCAGGAGTCAAAGTCACGAACCACGTGACAACGAGTGGTTGGTGACTTTGACCCCATAACAACCAAGTCACTTTCTTTGATTTTTTTTAATAGACAAATTCTGAAGAATATAAATAAATTCCTCTTAAAATTTGTAACAAAGGTTTTATACCACCTAAACTTCTTTCTAGCTTTTGGGTGAGCGAAAAGTTATTCCCACAATAAAGGCCGAAGACACCCTAAGGTTTAGGGATACTTTTGGTGTTTTAGGGTGGTGCTATTATGTGCTTTAACTTGCATATTGATGCTTCTTATCATTTGCAGTACAAAGGGTTGACACTAGAGAGTTTAAAATGAAACTTCCTTCTAACTTTGCCAATGTTTTACATGTTATGTGAAGTAGGTAGAATTGAAGAAAGGATATAAAACCAAAAACTTGTTATATGAACCACCCTCTTGAGAATTTCTTTTTGTATAATAGATACAAAATGACAAAAATGGCCAATATAAAGACCCTTTTAAAGGACCAAAAAATGGAAATTGAGAAAAATGAAATCCTCAAAATGTCTTCTTTTTTATTTTTTTTTATTGGTGCATATGCATGTGTGTTAGGGTGGTTCATTCTATTATCAAAATGCTTTCTCTTTCATAGTTTGATAAATTGCACTTTAGGATTATAACAATGCATGGTAGGTGTTTGGGTCAAACACCCATATGCATGTCTCTCCTTCCACGCAGCCTTCTTTGAATGGTATTTTGGTCATTTTAACCACGACATTTATAAGCGGCTCTGTTTCATCTAAGCAAAAAAAAAAATAAACAAAGAAAAGCATAAGAAAGAAAATTCCACGAAATTTCACGAAAGCAAACACCCTATGGAAATTCTCTTGGACTCGAACCAACAATCCAAGATAGAATATCTAATTCAAACGTGGCTCCAAAACTGATGAGACTGAAACAATGTCTTTTCTTGTAGGACCCAACCTTATCTCTTAGGCCAAGTTTGTTTGATGCACACATATTTTACTGTGTGCATCTTATCGTGGCTTTTTACTTTCAAATCAAACACACAAAAAAAAACAACGCTGTTAAAATAAATAGATCTTTCTTTTCATGGTAAATTTACTGCTGCCATCGTTTGGGGGCCTTTTCTACGCCAATAAATCCTCATCCGGAAATCAACACGGTAAATGCGGTGAAGGCTGAGGTGCGTTTGGCATTCTTCCGTCACAAACTAGCTTTTCACTCTCTCTTTCCTTATCACTATTTTTTTTTCCTTCATTATTTGTATTGTGCTGTAATTTTGACTACTCATTCCTCAATCATGCTAATAAATTCCCATTCTCTCGGCTCTCTCGTTCGCTCTTTTTCTTTTTCCATAATTTTCTCCTGAAAAAACTTTGGTTCTCTAGCGACCCTCCGCTCGAAAAGTGTTGCCGGCCGGAAAACCCTCCGTTATCCATGGCTGCCCACATCGTTCGGAGCACGAGAGAAATGGCATGCTTGGTCGACGGCGGAATCTCCGAAGAGAGGACCATCGTTCTCCGACGTGCTCATCCAAACGCCGAATCTCCAACTGTGCATCTGGAGGGGGGCGCGGCTCACCGGAGAATCGACGGACGGGACGAAATCATATCAGGTTAGTCGGCCGCTTTCACGTCCATGCACGCAGCTTCCGTAACAGGGAATAAGGGAGAGCTTTTCCATGTCCATCCTAATATCCTGGCGATTGACAAGTTTTTACCTATTTTTGTTACTTTCATTGTCCTAACTCAGTGGGTGAAAAATTTTACTAGTAGAGTGATGAGAAGTTTTCGTTAGAAAAAAAGAACCCGAAAAAAACTATACGATTTCTTTGTTAGACTACTAGAAAAAGAATTCTGGTTCTAACTATTTTTCTGTGTTTGCTGTTATGGTGTACGATGAAGATGAATTGTTTCATGCAAATACTCAGAAAAAAGATTTCGCATTCATCAAACTCTCTTAGTCACTACTCACTGGTGATTATGTTGAGCTGCCAACTACAGATGTTAGTCTAATGGTTTTCACCTGAGGGCAATTTATCTATACGTCTGTCTGTAGCTACTCGCTCAGCCATTGTGAAATTAATTATCGACCCTTTGAAGTAACTATTGGATAGTCAAAATATAGATAAATTATCTATGGTAAAACTTGCTTCAGGCAGAAAGATATGCCCTTTGGTAATGTCTAATAGCCTCGGACTTCATATTCCAGACTGCAATAAAAAGGTGTGCATTAAGAAAGATCTGAGTAGGGGTGTCCTGATGAAACAAACACATCTTTATTTTAACTTTATAGTGCACATTTTTATATTCTAAACAATTTTTTTTTTTATTTCCATCAATATTGATGCCTGTTAAAATTTTAAAATTTTACACCTAATGCCCTTTACCAGAATTTTCTATCTCCTCCCCTGTGTGAATTTCATCAAAAAATCCTGCTGATTGTTAGAATCATGTTTCGGGGGACACCGAACACGAAATATCAAAAAAAATTTCAGATACTTTCCCTGAATATTCAAGGAGAGGTAATTACTATGCTACCCATCATGTTTGCAGATAATCAGTTGCTGGACATCGGAATGCAAATCAAGCAGAAGAAGAAGAAGAAGAAGAAGAAGAAGAAGAAGAAGAAGAAGAAAACAGTGGCCGGCATTGATCAAGTTGAGCTGCTGGACCCGTTGCTGCTGGCGGAGCCGGATAGCTGCTTCTTCGAGTTCATGGGAGTCAGCATTCACCATAAGATCTGTAGTGCAGAAGGTGATCAACGGGAAGGGTCTCAGTGTTCCTCTCCAAGAAGTTGCAGACTAGGACTGCCCATGATCCTTCTCCATGGTTTTGGGGCAACTGTGTTCTCGTGGCGCAAAGTGATGAAGCCACTTGCCGATCTGGTTGGGTCCAGTGTTGTTGCTTTTGATAGACCTGCCTTTGGGTTGACATCGAGGGTGGACTACCCTCCTAAGCCGAGCTCTGCTTCAATGGCGGCATCCACTCATTTGAGTCCTTACTCGACTGCCTTCTCTTCTCTTGTTACACTTTCTTTCATGGACAAGCTCAAGGGATCAGACAAGGCAATTTTAGTTGGGTGAGTTTAGTTTCTAGATCATTTTTCCTTCAAAATTGTCATTTTCACTCTTATTGCTCTCAAGTATGGAGGACCATTTGTGTACACGTCTTTCTCACCTTAGCCACAAACGTAGCTTTCCTGTCTTTGAGGGAATAGACAGTTTTTTTCGTTTTTGATGTTTTTCTCAAAAAGAACATTCTTATTTTCGTTTTATTTTGCTCACCAGCTTTTAACATTTTAAACATATTTTTTTTAATGACACTTTTTTTTGTAGCTATGGACTCTAGCGACCGCTTCTGGCATGGGGTTGGATCCAGAAGTCAGAAGTCCTTGTTGGCGCTCAAGTTGGGCCCGCTTAGTTATAGAACTGAACCAACCGTCAAGCTTTATACCTATCGTATACCTGGCTCATGTTTGCCATATATATATATATATATATATATCAGGGCGTGGGACCTTCAATACCAAACTCACAGGTAACAGCAAAATTTCTTAATCGGGCTGGCCCGAGTGTCAAATAACCAGCCCAAGCTCGGTCTATCACGGGCTTAATATGTAACTACCCATTAGGTACCCACCCCATTGCCCACACTTAACTGGTTCCTTTCTTTTCTCAAAACCCAAGAGAGAACAAAAAATTTCTAAAGAAGGGGTAGTTGTACTTAGGTTTTAGATTTTTACCAGGCAAAAATATGTAAATAAAAAATGCTCATAGGTATCAATATTGAAATAACTAATTTCTATGGGTATATATGCGCAACCAACCACACAAGCCTACGTCTGCTTCCGGGCCTACTCAAAACCGTTACGTGAGAAACCATACATGAGAATCATCAGATGTTTGAGAAGTATTATTTTGGTTTTTTTGCAGGCATTCTGGAAGCCTTGTAGCAGTGGATGCATACTTTGAAGCACCTGAACGTGTTGCAGCACTGATCCTTGTATGTCCTGCGCTTATTGCACCTCTCTTCTCATCTAATTCCAGTGAAAGAGATCTACATGAAAGAGAAGATCGGAGGCCGGAAAATGCAGAAATTGGCCGGAGCGATCGGAAGAATATGTTCTGTGGAATTCTATTATTTCTATGTGCACTACGTTTTCAAGCGCAAGTAGTCATGGTTTGGATGATCAAAAGGATTCTGTATTTGCTCTCCAGATTCTGCAAGAACCTCCTTTCAGAAATTCTGCGCTCTTACTTCGGCATTCTTATGGTGAGTTTAAAAGTTTAGCAGATCATTGAAGGCCACTGATCAGCTCAAATTTTTTCCAAGTAGCTACAAATATAATTTTCGGGTTTTAAACGGCGAGATTTTGCAAGGATATGAGACTGAAAAATGAAAAAACGTGAATAAAACATGTTTTTTTCTTTTGACATTTAAAAAAAAACATATTTGTTTATGTTTTATTAGTCTGATCGGTTTTTAATGTTTTAAACAAGTCTTCTTTTTTAATAATACTTGCTTTCTCTTTCTATGATTTTTTCCCAATGCTTTAGAATTGTAATGGATCGATTCTTTGTTCTTATCTTGCATGAAATATTTTGATAGGTTTGATTGCTAATGCTTTTTCTTCAATGTGGGTGCAGTTAAGGTTCATATTTGACAGATTTTGCGTGACATCCATTAGGAATTCTTGGTATGATGCAAGCAAAGTCACGGAGGATGATATTTATGGTTATCTAAAAGTGAGTATATCTACCTAAAACGTATGGTCCTATACTGAATTTGCTTATTCTTTGAGTAATTATATATATGGAACTTTGATTAATATCTAATTATTCGTGCAACATTCTGAGTGACATATTTAACTTCGACTGGCAGTGATTATTGTACTGAGCTTAGAAATGCCCTTATTGGTGTGTTATATTTAGTTACTAACTTTTAAAATGCATAATATGATGTAGTATATATTTAATTGATTTACTGTTTTTATTTGTCAAGATTAGTGTGCCGGTACACCTCTATCACAATATTTTCTAATATAAGTGAACATTTTCTTTTGGATTAACCAATAGTTTGATTATATTATTTATTTATTTTCAGCCATTAAGAGCCAAGGATTGGGAAAAGGCGGTTTTGGAATATGTCATAGCATTGTTTACCAGTACGAAGCCTAAGAAAATGTCATCATGCAAGAGAAGGCTTTCTGAGATTGCATGTCCAGGTAACAATATGCATGTCGATTTTCTTCATAGTTTTCAAAGTTTTTTTTTTTTCACTTATTCTTTTAAAAATGAGTTCTTGCTTCAAGATACTTGAAAAACTGATTCATTGTTGTCAATGAAAATCAGTGTTGATTATTACTGGAGATCATGACCGCCTTGTTCCTGCATGGAACGCTAAACGTCTGTCTCTAGCCATGCCTGGTTCGCACTTAAAAGTGATGAAGAACTGCGGTCATTTGCCCCATGAAGAGCGACCGGAAGAATTTATTGCTATTGTTAGAACATTTTTGTCAACTCTCAAAGATGTTTGATGAATTATTGGAAGCTCTCTATAAAGAAGATCAGCATCGGCTCAATGCAATATATATATATGATGTCAACGTTTCGTTGATTTTAGTAAATTCTTTTGATCAAATCATGATCATGATGTGTAACTATTTGTATTTGTAGTAGTAATGAATCAATTAATGAAAATGAAAGTTATTCTCACAAAGCATATTACATTTCTTTACATGCAAAATCTAATATTTCTCAACTTTTGCATCTGGTAATTCTCTAATGGCTAGTATGAAGAATCATAGAAGAGAAAGAAACACAAAGGCATGCCAACTGTTATTCTTGGGCGTACATAGATGTACTTACCAGGACATGGTTCAATACAATTTGGACGACATGGACCAGTTGCAAAGAAGAAAATTTGGGTGGAGAGTATCTATGACTAACCCATTTCAAAAAAATCTGATATGAAAAAGGAAATTAATATCTGATTAAGAAATTGGATCAGATTCGGATTCCGACATCCATAAATTCTGATCGGATTGAAATCATTCAAGTTTAAATAAATATCCTATATTCATTGCTCTTACACTTCGGTTCAAGCTTCGGATTCGGATTAGATATGAATTAGATTCAGATATTTTGCAATGTATGTATTTGAATCCGAATATATGAACATCTAGGTGTGCCCAAAACTCGACCGCAATGGAGCTAGTATTTGGGTCAAGAGACACTACTTCCAAAATTTTCACACCTTTAAGGGGCACCAATATACATAAAATAAGCAAATATTTGAGGCATTAACATCGAATTTTGCACATTTAAAAATGATACAATAAGTTTTCCTAAGTTCTTGTTTAGGAATCGCCGCAATCAGTCAAAAATTCAAATTGAATCCTCAAACTTTTACCCCAAACTAAATTTCGTTCAAGCTCATGTTCTCCTTTTTTTTTCTATCTTTTTGTCAGAAAAAAATGATGTAGAAAATTACAACCTGCATTTTTGCATAAAAGTGAATCACTGTTTCTTCTTCTAATTTCTCTCAAAATTAGCATAGTGCCTTGGGTCATTGATGTCAAAATTGAAGTTTTTGTTATTTTGTGTTATGTTGATTTGTTTTTTCTTTTTCCGATTCTCAAGTTTTTAGTTCTTGTTTAATTTTTAAATTTAAAACAATTTTTTTATCATTGGGAATGATTGTGCAAGGTGAACTTTCTAGTTAAGCATGTAAATCAGCTGTACTGATAAGCAAACTCGCCAGAGAAGTCTCCAACTTCAAATTAAAGATATTATATTTTATATATATATATATATATATATATATAATATTCATGGATTATTTAAGTATAAGCCGGCAGCAAATACGACTTGAAAGACAATTATGCCATCTAAATTGAGTTCAATTTCAAAGACCATCTGCCTCCAAAGAATAATGAAGGCAATTAGGGATGTCAATGGATCAGATTCAAATCAAATATACCATTAACCATTTTTTTTGTTTATACATGTAAATTCGAATACAAATAAACAAAAAATCATATCCGAATCTAAATCTGAAATCTGATTTTACAATCCAAATTTGATTTTTATACTCATATCTGAATCCAAATCTGAATTTTGGACCAAATTTGCCCAATTTTGAAGTGTAAGAACATTAGATATAGATATTTTTTGAAAAATAAATCCGATCCAAATCCGTATCTGAATCTGATCAGATATTTGTCTATATCCGAATTCGTGTCATTCCTTGAATGTGAATATATCCGATTTTTCGGGAATAATTTGGCCGGATATCTGTTCCAAATCGAATATATTGATATCGAGTCATTATACGCCACATAATGTCCCTTCAAAATGTTACTTTTTTTTTCTAATTAGCTTTTCTCTATTAAAATCTATTATTTGCATGTAAAAGAGTCCTTCATCAACAAATAACATTTTGAAATCGATGACATGGGAACCATGAATGTCACAAAAAGTGGATGATCACAAACTCGTAGACTTAGAGGGGATTGGCCCAATTAGGATAATGGTTGCACGAGCATATGACTTAAATCAGTTAAATTCATATAAAATTGGATTTGAATAAACTTTAATATTAAAAAAACAAAAAATAGGAAAACCCTAATTTTATATCCACATAGTTGAATTATTATATGGGTTTGAAGATAAGGCATTTATTTAATTCAGAATTTCAAAGACCATCTGCCTCCAAAGAATAATGAAACTGCATAGTCACAAAAAATAGCGTTTTTTTTTTTTTAAAACACGAAAAAAATGCAATAAATAAATTAGCCATTTAGAACTAGGAAGAAACATTGAAACACAGCTTTTTTCGTGGTTTTTTATTTTTTTTCAAGTTTTTTAATGCCGGTAAGTCAACTTATTTTTTGATGTTTGTGCTATTAATTTCTCTTTTTTTTTTCATTTTTAACTTTTTAATTTTTAAAAAATTATCTTAATTTTTCCTATTTTTTAAGTTCACTGTATTATATTCAAGAAAAAAAACTCACCGTTTGAAAACTAGCTCCTCAACGCAAGTGTATGCACATGCAATGTGTCCCCAACGTGCCAAAGGATCATATGTCTTGCTAAATTTGGATCTGGATCCTTGGACAGGTTGTGCTTCTATTACGACCCAGATCTAATTTTTACATGGATTTTTGTACCAAGAACCATATCCGTGTCGACTAAAAGTACAAAGTAAATGCAAAACATGTAAGTTTTGTTGTTTTGACACTGAATAGCTCCATATATTAATCAAGACTCGGGTCTAATATTAAAAATCCAAAACAGTACCCTGCCAGTTCTCTGATTTTAGTTAATCAATTATTCCGCTCTGCCCTATCGCATTCACCTCATTGGCAATATGGTTTAAGAAATCTGAAACTCCATATAATACAAACCGGTCAATAATGTCTCCCTCTAGTATTCAAAGGCAGATCTTTCCAAAGGATTCAAGTGAGAGATGAGGGGAGAACCACCCCAGTTGTCCGTCCAGAACCGAATGGAACCATTACCAATAGACCACCTGACATGTTCTTGAATTTGATTCCAGCTCTTTCTAACACCTTTGAAAAACCAAGACTCCTTCTTGAGTCGCTTTAAGGTCCAGAGGCTATGGAAAGACAGATATTTCTTCTTGATAAAGTTCGCCCAAGGAGCATCATCCTGGCATAAGCGTAACGTGATGCGACCAATACAAGCTTTGTTCTAATCATCAAGACGCTTTAACCCAACACCCCCCTCTAAGACCGGGCGACAAATAGTCTTCCAAGCAACCAAGTGCACTCCTTTCCTAGTTTCAAGGCTGCCTCAAAGCAAGTTAGCCATAGTAGCTTCAAGTTTATGTTGAATAGTCTTAGGGAGTATGAAGACAGAGCACCAGTAGCCCACGAGACTAAAAAGGACATACCTAATCAAACAAAGACGCCCTGCATAAGAGAGGAGCTTAGAAGACCAAAGCGAGAGCTTTTTTTCAACCTTCAAGACAAGAGAAGCACATAAGTTGTCCTACATATTACCCGCAAATAAGGGAGTGCCCAAGTAAGGAAGAGGCAGAGAACCTTGTTGCCAGTCAGAGTTGATGAAAGAGAGGGGAGCACTTTGTTCCCCCAAGGAGATAACATGAGATTTATGTGGGTTAACACATAATCCAGAAGAAAGCTTCAGGGCGTCAAGAGCGTGCATAACCTCGTTGTAAGAGTGACGGTCTCCTTTAGAAAAAATGATAAGATCATCAGCAAAAGTGAGAAGCGAGGGACAAGCCCCTACCCGAGGGATGTAGGGAGGCATGAGGAACTCATTCCAGCGTCTGAACTCTAAATTTCTAGAGAGCTCTTCCATAACAACAAGGAAAAGATACAGAGACATGGGGTCTCCCTGCCTCAGACCTCTGTGCATAGGGTGAAAGTCACCTAGGATCCCATCAATGAGAACAGCAAAAGAAGGAGAAGAAACACGCATCATAACTCTATCAACCCAAGCCATGCTGAAACCCAAGTCGAGAAGAGCATTCTTGAGAAACACCCAACTAACCCTGTCATAAGCTTTGGAGAAGTCAATTTTAAAACATATATTACTCTCACGAAGACCCTCAAGCGAGTGGATACATTCGTGAGCGAAGATGATATTCTCAGTGATTGATCGCCCAGGGAGAAAAGCACCTTGGTCCTTGCTGATGACTTTCTGCAAACAACTTTTCATACGGTATGAGAGGAATTTAGAAATAATCTTATACAGCACGTTGCACAAGGCAATAGGACGGAGGTCATCAAATCTACAAAAACCCTCCTTCTTGGGGATGAGGGCAATATAGTTACGGTTAACTTTCTTAACCAATCTCCCGATGGAAAGAAAGCTATTGATAACCTGCAATAAATCATGGCCAATAACGCTCCAATGCTGCTGATAAAAGGAAGCGGGGAAGCCATCTGGGCCCAGTGAACTGTTCCCATCCATGGAGAAAACTACACGCTTCACCTCGTCGAGAGTAGCCGGGAGAAGCAAGGTGGCATTATCCTCATCCAGCAGACGAGGCCCATCATCCTTCTTATTCAGACAACAGCCAGAGCCCTCTTGAGAACCAAGAAGGTCACAGAAGAAATCCTCGCAGATAGATCTAATGTGATTCACATCGTTGATTCTAGTCCCCTCATGCTCCAAGGCACATAGAGAATTTTTCGTTCTACGTCCTTTGACTATTGCTTGGTAGTAAGCCGTATTACGGTCTCCCTCAGCCATCCACTTGACACGAGCTCTTTGCCTCCATAAGTTGTCTTCATCTTCAAGGGAAGCCTGCAGTTCTTTCCTGATCAGAATCTCGTGATTTTTGTCATTGCTAGTGGAAGAAAATTCAAGGGATTGGACTTTGTCAAGTTCAACCCTTAGAGCATTGATACGGAGTGTCTCTCACACAGTTCCTAGCCCAACTAGAGAGATTAGAGCGAGTGAATTCTAGTTTCTTAATTAACCTCACAAGGGGACAACCAAAAACTCGCGATCTCCAAGCCTCTTGTACCAGATACTTGCACTGTGGTCTACTAGCCCAAAAATGAAAATATCTGAATTGAACAAAACGTTTAGGAGGGATATGAATGAACCAAGTGGACACTTTGAGAGCAGAGTGGCCAGAAGTCGTTCTAGGAAGAATTTGCATATCAGTATAACTGCCCCATTGAGTCTTCCAGACATTATTGATAAACACCCAATCAAGCCTGCACAAAATTTCACTCGCACTGTGCCTGTTGTTGCTCCAAGTGAACATGCGATTAGGGTCAGACAAAGGAAAAAGGTGGCAATTCAAAACAAACCTATTAAAGGAAGAACAATAATTAAGATTAGGTTGACGACCGGTTTTAACTAATCTGTCAAGCATAGCATTGAAATCCCCTACTAATAACATCGGGCAATGGAAATCAGATAAAATGTTTTGCAAGATTATGAGCGCCCAAGCTCTTTCAGTATAATTCGGAGGAAGATAAATACCTCCGACAATAAAGTTGACATGAGACTGTTTATCAGTAACATCCAGAAGAATCCAATACCTATGCAAATTAAGGGCCGCCACAGAGTATCTTTGAGGTTTCCACCCACAGAGGATACGTACCACGCCATCGCACATATCAGCATTAGTCATAGTAGCATAAGAGCCGAGGAAACTAGAGTTAATGTGGAGTCGATCAGCATTAATAAGAGTGTCAAAAATGAAAGAACTATCAATGTTCTCATGTTGCACAGTGAGAAGCAAGTCATGCCTAGCAGAATATCTAGCTAAGCCGCGAATATTCCATGCTAAACACTTCATTGAAGAGGGGAAGAGACAGTTACCTGGTCAGAGACACTGCCTTCACCAACAGCAGTAGGAAAGTCACTGGTCTGGGATGGTGGGGAGGTGTCAGCAAGAGCGTCAACCCTACCAAGGCTTATGCGCTTATGCTTTCCTGCTGGCCCCGCTGGATCCGGATTGGCAAAACTGCGATTTGAGGTGTCCTGTGCAAATTTTCTATGGCCAGACAATCTGTTGCCCCTTCCACGGCTGTGAGTAATTCCCCCTGTTGAGAACAAAATTTTAAAGTTACTCGCTTGAGGATCAGCGGTATGAAGCTCTGGTTGGACATCACACGGAGCTTTAGTTAGGGGAAGAGATTTGTGTTGGGAGAGGGTTTTGAATGAAAATTCGGGGGGTATTTCAGTAGGCAGACTTCCGCTCCGATAGAAGGGATTGGCCATATTAGTCTGGTTCTCTGTCATGTCCCTGATGATAGCTTTGTTTTTAGCTCTCCTAGTGGTATTCACACGAACTTCATTAGTTTTATCTTCAAGAGGCTTGGCGTCGTTGGTGGTTGAAGGGCTCCTCGTTGGTTCTTCTTCCTGAGATTCATCTAAGTCCATTAGAGCAAAGAATTGATTCTTGGATGTAGGTACACTTTTTTGCCCTTGTGCTATAGGCCCTTTGCTTGAGCTGGCTGCCTTGAACGATTCTTTGCCTTTCACCGCTTCATGCTAGAAGTTCCCCTGCCCATGAAAGTCATGCCTGGGGCATTTGTCGGGTGGATGAGAGTTGACGCCGCAAAACCTGCAAAACTGTAATCTCCCCTCATAGACTAAGGGTTGGGCGAGGGTGTGGCTATCCTTGAGCACAAACTGAAATTCAGGGGGCAGTGGGGCATTTAGAGGAAGTTCAACTCTAATGCGGGCAAACCTCCTCTATTAATATCCCTAGTTTGAGTATCTATTTCCAAAAGTTCACCCTGAAGACCCTTGACTATACTGTTAAAGATCTGTGCAATCCACATGTTGGGAGGTAAATTAGGGAGACAAATCCATAGTAGGGCAGAGGTTGCAGGCGGCATATTGAGAGACTGCCCTGGCTGCCAACGGCAAGTAACTAGGGTCCTGCCCCCCACCCTCCAAGCTTGCTTTTGAGTGATGCAGTGTAGTTGCTGTTCATCCTCAACCTGAATGAGGAAAGTGCCACCAGCGAGGATGGTGAACTTCGGGTGGGCTTTTCCTGCCCATTGTCTGGTGAGTTCCTGAAATACAAAGGAGAAGTTGGTGCGCCCATTTGGGGAAGAGCCTTGTAACCGAGCCAGCGCTGCCCATTGGAATGGGCGGTTCATCTCATCATAGGCTTCTTTTGGAATGAAAACTTTGAATTTGCCATCCTGAATCTCCACCTCGAGGGGGTGCTCTGGTTGGCTGCCAACCAAGGGCCCTCCGAAAAGCAATGAAGCCCAGGAACGAATACCATGGCCTTGATCAGTAGGATCACCAGGGGAAGATGAAGATGGGGAGTCACGAATTGGGATTTCCCCTTTTCCACAAGGAGAAGAAACCGGTCCTTGCAAAGGCGGGAACTCCTCGTCAGATGCCATAGGGGTTTCCATGGCCCACAGTCTCCACGGTGCCTCCCCCACCCAGCACGAGGGAAGGGGAACGCTCAGCCTGCCTGATCCCTGCGTTCGGCCCAACCCTAGCAGAGTCTCCTCAGTAGGCTGTTAAGAAGTGTAACCGGCTGTCGTGTGTTGCAGAGGGGAACTCCGGCGATGCAAGGGGAAATCCGCCTCAGACTACCGGTGGAGCCCACCGGCGACTCCTCTTTGGTTCCGGAGCGGGGCGTCGGGGCTGCGTGATGGAGGCGGAGAGGGAGGGGAGGGAGAGGGATACGGGACGGAGGCGGAGAGGGAGGGGAGGGAGAGGGCTACTTGTACATGAAGGTCGCGCATAGGTTTTTGTCTCCTTAAGCTTCATTACTTAATCTTATTTTCCTTAAATGTATTAAGAGGAGCAAACGGCATCCAGGTAGTGAGATGTTATCACCCCAAATTTTTCAAAAAAATGGGGCTATTAAAATTTTGGGTCTATTATTTTTAAAATGAATTTTAAATCTAAGTTTAGAACCAAAATCCAAGTTTAGATCCAAATCTAGCATTTCAAACTCAAAATCCAATTATCAAATTCAAATTATATTCAAAATCCAACTTTCAAATCCAAATTGGAGCAAGACTCATTTCCCCCTCCTTTTAACAAAAAAGCCTCCTTTTAGAGGGTGATTTTAGTCTTTTGGTGGGCAAGACCTATTTGCCCCTCCTTTTGACAAAAGAAAACTTCTTTTATAGGGCGATTTTAGTCTTTTGGCAAACAACCCCTCCTTTTGACAAAAGAAACTTCTTTTAGAGGGCGATTTTAGTCTTTTGGTGAACAAGACCCATTTGACCCTCCTTTTGACAAAAGAAACTTCTTTTAGAGACCGATTTTAGTCTTTTTGGATGGACAAGACCCAATTTAAAATATATTTTTATAAGCCTAATGGCCAATCATACTTATTTTCAAATTATTTCTTTTTCAAAATAATTCGAAATTATGTGAAATTCGGATGAAAAGGGGGTGAAATTCAAAAAAAATCAAATTTAGGGTTTTGGCTCCAAAATCCTCTATAAATAGCCCCCACTCCCCCCCTTCTTATGCAAGATTGGTCCTTGGAAGAAACTCTATTGTGTTCTCACTTGAAGACTTAGAGTTTCTCTTGAGCTCTCTCTCTCTCCCTCTTCCTCTCTCAATTTCTTTCTCTAAGTTGGAGCAAGCTACAACACTCTTGGAGCTTCATCCAAAAGGGGATCTTCAAGTGAATGTTTTCATCTTCCTTAGGTCATTTCTCATTAGAGGTATGTAATCATCATCCCTCTTATTTTTCTCTTCTTTCTTTTCATTAATATTCTTATTATTATGTTATTTCTTTTTCTTGAACATTGTCATGTTGTTATTTTTATTTTTTTTTCTCATTTTCATCTCCCCATGGCCAAAGAGATAGCACTCAACCTCTTTTTAGAGACAAGAGGTTATGCTCAAGTGCAACGGGAGCATGAAAAGATGAGATGATATTGTATTTTATGATTAAATCATGTTCTTTCAAATATTCTTGTTATTGTTGTTTTTTCTTTTATTGCTCTTTCTTCTCTTCAATATATTCTTGTTGTTGTTGTTCTTTCCCTTAATGACTATATTTTTGTTATTATTGTTATTTGATTTCTTCAATGTAGTCTTGTTCTTGTTTTTTTTTTTTTTCTCTATTCCTCCTCTCCCCATCGCTAAAAGATGTAGTGCTCAATCTCTTTTTAGAGACAAGAGGTTATGCTCAAGTGCATTGAGAGTATGAAAAGATGAGAAGATCTTTTATTTCATGATTGAATCATGTTTTCTCTTTTATTAAATATGACATTGTTTTACTTTCTATATTTTCTCCTTATCTTCATCTCCCTATGGTTAAAAAAGGTAGTACTCAATCTCTTTTTAGAGACAAGAGACTATGCTCAAGTTCATTGGGAGTATGAAAAGATGAGAAGATCTTTTATTTCATGATTGAATCATGTTTTCTCTTTTATTAAATATAATATTGTTTCTCTTTCTACATTTTCTCCTCATCTTCATCTCTCCATGGCTAAAGGAGGTAGTGTTCAATCTCTTTTTAGAGCCAAGAGGCTATGCTCAAGTGCATTGGGAGCATAGAAAGATGAGATAATCTTTCATCTTAATCATATTCTTTCTTTTCATGATTACATTCTTGTTGTTCTTTTGCTTCCTCCTATTTTCCTCTCTTCCTCATTTCTCCATGCCAAAGGAGATAGCTCTCAATCTCTATTTTAGAGTCAAGAGGCTACACTCAAGTGCACCGGGAACATGAGAAGATGATGTGGTATATCATTTCATAGTTACATCATGTCCCCCCTCCTAATTATATCTTGCTCTTTCCATCATCCTCTTTCTCTATTTCCTTCCTTGAATGTTGTCTATATATTATCCATGCATAGTTGCTTGGTTTTCTCCTTATATGTGAATGTATGGTGGGAATGAGAGTGTGGTTTGGGGACTCTTTATTTTCATATTAATTTTTGAGGTTGGGACTTGTCCAACCCAGGATATACCCTTACAAAAATGTACATGTTAATATGCATTTGCATGTCATTTTGCGTTAGTTTCATTCTTAATCACCCCATTAGGAACCCCAACGAGTGTCTCGTTATGTTGCTTGTTTTCTTTCATACCCAACGGTGGAAGAAATATATCCCTTACAACAAACTAAATAATAACATTCTATGCTCATATAAATCATATTTTCTGAAACATTTTCAAAAGGAACCTTTTAACATGGCCTTAGGGACTTAGCTTAGACTCTTGCATGAGTCCAAGCTCCCCTCCGGCCCACATTAAACTTGAAGTTGGTAATTTTAAAGTATTCCTTGATTTTAATCTTGTGAAGGTATGGATGTATACACATGTTATATGCATCTATATCAACATGATGGTCCCCCCATTTTTCTCTCTCTATGCTTTCACTTTCCATTCGATAAATTCTCATATGTGTACAAATACGTATGTACATGTGCTCAATTTCATCTCTTTCAAATATTTATTCCCCTTTTCAAGACAAATATATTCTCTTACAAAATTTATTATACATACCAATATATATATGTATGTATATTTTTCTTTTCCTCTAAAGCCTCTCTTTCTCTTCAAATTAATACGTCTTTTTCTCTTAAACTTTCATATATGTGTATATGTGATGACATGTATATATATATACATGTCTTTCTTTATCTCTCTCTCTTCCTTTTCATAAGAGTGTTTTATCTCTTCTATTCTTTTAACATTCTCCTCTCACGATCTTTTTATTTGCCAACTTCATTAAGACCACAAACCAAGTAATGACCCAATATTGGAATCATGCTTGATGGTCTACAATCTCTATCTCTTTTTCAAAAACTTTTCTTTCTTATGTATAATAATTATAACAACAAAAATCTTAGATGTATGTTGTGGTAGGAATGTTTTACATTATTCCAATCATATAGGACAAATGCATCTATGCATTCTCACCCACTTTATTTCACTTATGATCACAAGCACCTCTCCAAAAGAACTTAAGCAAGAGGTGATGGAGCTCTAACTAAGTGGTAACCGAATTAGAGCAAAATCTCAAACCTACTTAAAGTCTTAAGAGAACACTAAAGTGATTTCAAGATTTCACAAGCTTTTCAAATGATATTTACTAATTCCACTTTTTCCTCAAAATACTTCTCATTTTTAAGCAACTCTTCAAGAATCTTTTCAAAAGTTTGAAACATCAAATTTTCAATATTTTCTAGACCGCATATAGAATCAAAAAGATGTTTAAGTTAAAACGAAATGCATCAATGATAAACATAGCCCTTGGGTTGATTACCCCCGGTAAAGGCGCCGAGAACGGTCGATCCTCGTACCGACGGGCGAATCTCTTTCTTTCCTATTTTAAAATAAACACCTTATTTTTTTGGAGCACTCCAAAACCAATAAAAATTTTGGGATGCAAACAGATGGCGACCGTGATGGGACCTGTCATCGTTTGGCTATGATTATAATTGATAAATTTATACAAACTTGAACATTTCATGTATTGCCGATGATGATACATGTTCCCTTCTTTGGCCTTGACCCCATCGGCATTTCATTACATTGCTTGATGATTATGTTTCCTCTCTTGCATATAAGACTAATTGAGGAGGATCAATCATGTTCAATTAGATCTAAGATTAAATACAACTCTCCTCAATTTAGGACTTGTTTGAAAACAATGTTTACTCTTCTATTTATTTTAATCACCATCTTAGGCAACATTGCATTAGAGACAACTGATTTTCCTTGATTTCTCATATTTCAAAATTTCGATACCTATTTTTTCCGGTCAACATGTTGCTGGGCTTGGTCGTAGGCGGTAGCACAAGACTAAGCCTTACAACTAGGCCACACCTTGGGCGAAAAAGCCCCCTCGTTAGTACCATGAGTAGTAATTTATGGTATATCGACGAGTGATCAAGAAGAAGTGAATAAACCTTACCATTAGTTGCCTAATGGAGAATTTTATGATCGTACTAAGCCTTTTGGCTAAGGTATATTGGCATATCGTATATAGAACAATTTGATCAAACGAAATTCAATTAGGGTCCTAAGCTCATTTTTAAATATATGCATGATAAAGGTGACTTTCAAAAATGCTGAATTTTTATCATCGTGTGATGATTACATGCGTATCTTCATACAATCTTTGATCAATTTAATAAATCTTGCATCTCATTTTCTCATTTAAATCAAAGTTTTTTCAATCATTTCTATATAATCTTCAACATGATCACACTATAAAATCATGTTTGGACTCTATTATCTAAATGACACTGAATTTTTAAATACTATCATTCGAGCAAATCAATTTTTCAAGAATCACTTCAAGATCTACATTTTCAATCCCTCATTTCTTCATTGGTCAAACCTCATATTCTTAAACATGATGGCCAGTTATTAGCTCAATTACCAATCTTTGCTTGACTTAGGTCAGGTAGTCTTTTGCCCCTCATTTTAGCCAAACATTTTTCCAAGCTTCAATACTTAGGGGATATCTTTCCTCACGTTTTACTTCTTCCACAATTTCACTAGATCATCAATTATTTTTTGGCAAATCTTTTTTTTACAATTGCTTCAAAATTTATTTCTTGTCAATCCCTTATTTGTCTAATCTCCTATTATCAAGTATGTGATCCATCTATTGGTTCAATTACTAACTTTATTTGACTTGAGTCATACATAATTATTTTGGCCTCAACATCCATATCTTTCTCCCTGATTTTATTGGGCTATCATTTATTCCAAATTGAATACCAATATTTACTTTACTCGAGTATACTCAATTTTCAATCACCAGACATGTGATTTCCATTTATTGAATCTATATGAATCAATTCTATTAGAGGTCTAATCCTTTCAAAATTAATATTCTTCACAAGTGATAAATTGCTCACAATTCTCTCTATTCTCCCATATTATCAACTTACTATCTTGCAATGAAAATCACTATTTTTCGATCATATTTTTACAACAAATTTTTTTTTTTTCAAGTTTTCTCTCAATTACGTATCAAAATTCTTTCATATCCAAGCTCAAACACGTGATATTGTCTTTCACCCTCTCATATCAATTTTTATGCATTTGAGGCAATTTCCATTATTTCTCTGCCTCAATCTCAGTCTGTGATCAACACATGCTTGACTCGGGCCATACATTCATTGTTTTCTCACTTATATTTAGCCCAATAATTTTTCAACTTCAATACACATGGAATGTATTTCTTTCCATTTTACTACTTCCATGATTTTATTGGGTCATCATTTATTCCAAAATTTTTGCTAATGCTTCAGTATATTATATTTTCAATCGTTGGACATCTAATTTTTTACTCATCCATCCTCCATAATTTAATCTATATCTTCCTGAGTCAAACCTCATATATTTATACTCTACTCGAGATTTAATCATTGCAAAATTAAGATTCTCTGTTTTGCTGCATTATCAACTAGATATCTCGCCATGAGAATTACCATCTAGCTATCATATTCTTATAACAAATTTTTCTCCTATAAGCTTTGTCTCAATTTCTTTACCTTAGAGACAAAACATAAATTCTTGCATACCAAAGTTCATATATATGTCATTACCTTGCACCCTCATTTTCCTATTAATGGAAAATATATCAATTTTCTTTATATTATTTTGCTCATATCTTATTTGATTGTGGCAATTTTCATTATTTTATTCCCCACAGTCTCAATCCAAGACATCAAAATTTTATCTTCTACCCAACATTCTATTTTGAATCAATCCATTACCACTCTTGGCAATTGCTAATACTGGGGCATTTTTTTTATGAATATTTCAAGACATTTCTAAATTGTTTTTGTGACAAATATTTTCATTGTCCATAGAAAAGGAATCATATCTCAATCAAATCAATTTGGTTGTTAAGCTAAAGAATTGATCAAGCACAATCCAGTCGTTAGGCTCGGAGCTTTCTAAAGCTAGCTCAACCATGTCGCTAGACAAGGGAATTTTATGGAGCAAGCGCAACTTGACCGTTTGGCTAGGGGTTTTTTCGAAGCAAGCTCAACTCAAATGTTAGTTTGGAGAATTTTAACAAATTCAAAATCCAGCCTTGGGTGAAAACAAAAATTTCACCAAAAGTCACTCGAAGTGATAAGAAAACTTCTTGTCACAACCAATGTTGGAGCAATAGGGTCTTATCCTCCGTTTCAACAAAGGCATTCGAGGAGATGAGGATTCTTACCCGGCATTACCATTTGTTATCGAGCAACCCATTCAGGAAAGGGGTAAAACCTGAAATTATGGACAAAAGAGCAACCCACGCAGGCAATGGGTAAAACCTGCATGCAAGCCAAAGCAACCCAGGCAGATAAGGGGTTAAACCTGCACTGCAAGCCAAAGCAACCCACGCAGGTAAAGGGGTTAAACATGTACTACAAGCCAACGCTACCCACACAGGTAAGGATATAAACTTGTGATGCAAGTCAAGGCAACCCATTTCAGGGGGGTTAAACCTGAATTTAATATTGGCAAACTCATGCAGGAAAGGGGTTAAACCTGCAATATAAGCTCAAATAACCCATTCAGGTAAGGGGTTAAAACCTGAAATGCACTTTCAACATTTTAATCTTTTCTTCACTCAAAATTTGGGGTGCTAATCTTTGTCACTAAGCACGGCAAGTGCCGGCTTAGTAACAAAGAGGGGCATCTGTTATCACCCCAAATTTTTCAAAAAAATGGGGCTATTAAAATTTTGGGTCTATTATTTTTAAAATGAATTTTAAATCTAAGGTTAGATCCCAAAATCCAAGTTTAGATCCAAATCTAGCATTTCAAACTCAAAATCCTATTTTCAAATTATATTCAAAATCCAACTTTCAAATCCAAATTAGAGCAAGACTCATTTGCCCCTCCTTTTGACAAAAAAACTTCCTTTTAGAGGGTGATTTTAGTCTTTTGGTGGGCAAGACCTATTTGCCCCTCCTTTTGACAAAAGAAACTTCTTTTAGAGGGCGATTTTAGTCTTTTGGCGAACAAAACTCATTTGCCCCTCATTTTGACAAAAAAAACTTCTTTTAGAGGGCGATTTTAGTCTTTTGGTGAACAAGACCCATTTGACCCTCCTTTTGACAAAAGAAACTTCTTTTAGAGGGCGATTTTAGTCTTTTTGGATGGACAAGACCCAATTTAAAATATATTTTTATAAGCCTAATGGCCAATCATACTTATTTTCAAACCATTTCTTTTTCAAAATAATTCGAAATTATGTGAAATTCGGATGAAAATGGGGTGAAATTCAAAAAAAATCAAATTTAGGGTTTTGGCTCCAAAATCCTCTATAAATAGCCCCCACTCCCCCCCTCTTAGGCAAGATTGGTCTTTGAGAGAAACTCTATTGTGTTCTCACTTGAACTTAGAGTTTCTCTTGAGCTCTCTCTCTCTCCCTCTTCCCCTCTCAATTTCTTTCTCCAAGTTGGAGCAAGCTACAACACTCTTATTAGAGGTATGTAATCATCATCCCTCTTATTTTTCTCTTCTTTCTTTTCATTAATATTCTTATTATTATGTTATTTCTTTTTCTTGAACATAGTCATGTTGTTATTTTTATTTTTTTTTCTTATTTTCATCTCCCCATGGCCAAAGAGATAGCACTCAACCTCTTTTTAGAGACAAGAGGTTATGCTCAAGTGCACCGAGAGCATGAGAAGATGAGATGATATTGTATTTTATGATTAAATCATGTTCTTTCAAGTATTCTTGTTATTATTGTTCTTTCTTTTCTTGCTCTTTCTTCTCTTCAATAGATTCTTGTTGTTGTTGTTCTTTCCCTTAATGACTATATTTTTGTTATTATTGTTATTTGATTTCTTCAATGTAGTCTTGTTCTTGTTTTTTTTTTTTCTCTCTCTTCCTCCTCTCCCCATGGCTAAAGGATGTAGTGCTCAATCTCTTTTTAGAGACAAGAGGTTATGCTCAAGTGCATTGAGAGTATGAAAAGATGAGAAGATCTTTTATTTCATGATTGAATCATGTTTTCTCTTTTATTAAATATGACATTGTTTCTCTTTCTATATTTTCACCTTATCTTCATCTCCCTATAGTTAAAAGAGGTAGTGTTCAATCTCTTTTTAGAGACAAGAGACTATGCTCAAGTGCATTGGGAGTATGAAAAGATGAGAAGATCTTTTATTTCATGATTGAATCATGTTTTCTCTTTTATTAAATATAACATTATTTTTCTTTCTACATTTTCTCCTCATCTTCATCTCCCCATGGCTAAAGGAGGTAGTGTTCAATCTCTTTTTAGAGACAAGAGGCTATGCTCAAGTGCATTGGGAGCATAGAAAGATGAGATAATCTTTCATCTTAATCATATTCTTTCTTTTCATGATTACATTCTTGTTGTTCTTTTGCTTCCTCCTATCTTCCTCTCTTCCTCATTTCTCCATGCCAAAGGAAATAGCTCTCAATCTCTATTTTAGAGTCAAGAGGCTATACTCTAGTTTCATAGTTACATCATGTCCCCCCTCCTAATTGTATCTTGCTCTTTCCATCATCCTCTTTCTCTATTTCCTTCCTTGAATGTTGTCTATATATTATCCATGCATAGTTGCTTGGTTTTCTCCTTATATGTGAATGTATGGTGGGAATGAGAGTGTGGTTTGGGGACTCTTTATTTTCATATTAATTTTTGAGGTTGGGACTTGTCCAACCCAGGATATACCCTTACGAAAATGTACATGTTAATATGCATTTGCATGTCATTTTGCGTTAGTTTCATTCTTAATCACCCCATTAGGAACCCCAACGAGTGTCTCGTTATGTTGCTTGTTTTCTTTCATACCCAACGGTGGAAGAAATATATCCCTTAAAACAAACTAAATAATAACATTCTATGCTCATATAAATCATATTTTCCAAAACATTTTCAAAAGGAACCTTTTAACATGGCCTTAGGGACTTAGCTTAGACTCTTGCATGAGTCCAAGCTCCCCTTCGGCCCACATTAAACTTGAAGTTGGTAATTTTAAACTATTCCTTGATTTTAATATTGTGAAGGTATGGATGTATACACATGTTATATGCATCTATATCAACAAGATGATCCCCCCATCTTTCTCTTTCTATGCTTTCATTTTCCATTCTATAAATTCTCATATGTGCACAAATAGGTATGTACATGTGCTCAATTTCATCTCTTTCAAATATTTATTCCCCTTTTCAAGACAAATATATTCTCTTACAAAATTTATTATACATACCAATATATATATGTATGTATATTTTTCTTTTCCTCTAAAGTCTCTCTTTCTCTTCAAATTAATATGTCTTTTTCTCTTAAACGTTCATATATGTGTATATGTGATGACATGTATACATATATACATGTCTTTCTCTATCTCTCTCTTTCTTTTTTCTATCTCTCTCTCTTTCTTTTCATAAGAGTGTTTTATCTCTTCTATTCTTTTAACATTCTCCTCTCACGATCTTTTTATTTACCAACTTCATTAAGACCACAAACCAAGTAATGACCCAATATTGGAATCATGCTTGATGGTCTACAATCTCAATCTCTTTTTCAAAAACTTTTCTTTCTTATGTATAATAATTATAACAACAAAAATCATAGATGTATGTTGTGGTAGGAATGACTTTAGATGAATGTTGTGGTATGAATGTTTTACATTATTCCAATCATATAGGACAAACGCATCCATGCATTCTCACCTACTTTATTTCACTTATGATCACAAGCACCTCTCCAAAAGAACTTAAGCAAGAGGTGATGGAGCTCTAACTAGGTGGTAACCGAATTAGAGCAAAATCTCAAACCTACTTAAAGTCTTAAGAGAACACTAAAGTGATTTCAAGATTTCACAAGCTTTTCAAATGATATTTACTAATTCCACTTTTTCCTCAAAATACTTCACATTTTTAAGCAACTCTTCAAGAATCTTTTCAAAAGTTTGAAACATCAAATTTTCAATATTTTCTAGACCGCATATAGAATCAAAAAGATGTTTAAGTTAAAACGAAATGCATCAATGATAAACATTGCCCTTGGGTTGATTACCCCCAGTAAAGGCGCCGGGAACGGTCGATCCTCGTACCGACGGGCGAGTCTCTTTCTTTCCTATTTTAAAACAAAAACCTTATTTTTCTGGAGCACTCCAAAACCAATAAAAATTTTGGGATGCAAACATGAGACTTAGTTGGTTTCTAGAAGCTAAGATAGTTGCGCTAGAGCTTATTAATTAATGAACTCGCTAAGCCTTGTTGGAGATCATTTATTAAGATTCGACCGCATGATTTATGATTTTTTTTTTCACGAATTGGTTATCGAGAACGTCAAAAGCTACTGCATCAAATGTTCAAAAAGATCTTTCTCTAAGTGTGCCTCTAATTTGATAACAAAAACCACATTATACTCTATGAACACATGCATAAGCGTAAAAATGCTAATTGAAATATGTTTAAAGCATTGAACGGATCGAATTCGGATCGGATATATCTTTAATCATATCTGCTTTTTCGGATATTCACACATTCACATATCTGAATCCAAGTCCAAAATCTGATTTTACAGTCCGATTTTGATTTTTATATTTATATCTAAATCCAAATCCAAAATTTGAACCGGATTTTGTCAATTTTCAAAATTTAATAGCATTAGATACAAGATATTTGTCTAAAAATGAATCCAATACGAATTCAATCGGATATTTTTGTATATCTAAATCTGAATCTGAATCCTATCATATGTCATTTATTAAATCCGAATCCAATCTGATTTCTTAATCGGATATTTTTTTTTTCATATCCGATTTTTTCAGATCAGATCGGTCGGATATCCGATTTAAATTGGATATATTGACATCCCTAGTTATACGTAAGTGGCACAATCTCTTTTGATACCTGTGGGTGCTACTTACTCTATCGATTTGAAGGCAGCCCGCTACCCGCCCAAGTCCTAGTACAGCCTAGACCCTGGAGGCTGAGGAAATAGGGAACTTTCGAGTTTGTGAGGGAGTCAAAAGGCAGCAAAGAGGCAGAGCCAGAAATTTTTCATGAGGGAGTCCGAATTAAAGTTTCTAAATTTCATAGGAGCCGAAATATCATTTTTCAAAATTTTAATATAGAACAAGTGAAATTTTCTAAAATTTACATGTAATTTTTTATTTTTTGAAAGGGTGTCAGGGCCCCTACGGGCCCCACTTGGCTCCGCTGTTGGCTGGCAGCCCGTTGAGTCTAATCACAAAAGATCTCCATAAGAGATAATACCTTGACTTCACAATTTTTTAAACAAGGATGGGTTTTTTAAAACATCAAGGCCCTGTTTGGATGCATGGTCAAAACGATATTTTGGAGGCAAAACATCGTTTTACTCTCAAATATCATGTTTTTGGTGTGTTTGGCTGAACAAGAAACCCAGTTTAATGGAAACCTGGCTTTCGTCCAAGTTCTTTCATTTTTCAAAAAAAAAAAAAAAAAAAACTCTCTTGAGATGGAACTAAAATAACATTAACATGTTATAAACAGTTAAAATCTCAACGGCTGTTATGGATGGACAGAGTTTTTAGTTTCACGCACAAGCAAATAAGAAACTAAAAATAATCTAGAACGAAGATTTCCGGTCATCAAACGCTGTGGAGCATATAGAAGATGAAACTTTCATTCTATTTAAATGGTACCTGATATTAAATACCCAGCATTATAATGTTCGATATCTAGTATCATATGTTCAAAGAAAATGCTGGAATACTGTCCCGAGTACGCTAGGAAAGTCTCCACCTATCAATCAATTAAATATAGGGCGGGAGCATGCATGTCCCAGCAGTACTACTGTTGGCCTGCAGTTTTGATCCGATTACTTAATACAGGACCTTCGCCTACACATAGACTGGTGTGGTCAGTTGCCCACACCAACCTTTCAATTTTCTTTCATTTTTATATTAGGATCTTCTAATATTTGCTTTCTTACATATGTAAGTACTTTTTCAAGTATAAAAATATGATAATTAGTTGTCCTCTTAAAAGATTTTCTGGCTCTACTAGTTCGACTCAGTCTCCTAACACTCGGGCCGAGCACGTAACTGCCATTGAGTGGAAACTAGTAGGGTTTGGGACGTCCGTTCAATCTTTTTTGCTAAAGATCGATCGACTGGTTATGATAGAAGGATGGGGTGCATTGCAGGCAAGCAGAGCCAAGGGTGGCCCGCATGGGCCCTGGCTCCACCTCAAAAACTTTTTTTTTTAAATTACATGTAAATTTTATAAAATTTTACTTGTCTTATATAAAAAATTTGGAAAATGATATTTTGGCCCGTGCTAAAATTTAGAAACTTTAATTGGACCCCTCTCATGAAAAATTTCTGGCTCTGCCCCTAATTGCAGGAGGGTCGTCAATAGAGGAAGTGGGAGATGCTCTACTGGTGGATCGACGGGTCGTGGCCATCAACGACTATGCTGATCCATCGGCCAATGCTCGCCACGACCCCGCACCAAAGACGCCCACCCCTCCAAAGAAGGCAACCTCCAAGAAGAACTAAGCACCAGTTTCCTCATTTGAGTTTTGAAGTGAAAATGGTGTTGTTTAATATGAAATTACTTTGTTGTTGTGCTTCCATGTAATTGGCATTATGCACTTTCTTTGTGGCACATTGTCTAGGGATTAATGTCCTCCATGTTTCTATGTACGTATTGTTACTCCTGCATGCACAAAAGGAATATAAATAATATGTATGTTACTCCTGCATGCACAAAAGGAATATAAATAAATCGATGAGACTGTTAGAAGCTCCACAAAACACACTCTTTTAAGAGTTGAACTTTCGTTTCGTCCACATTTCAAGAAATTCAAAGCATCTGATCTTGTTTCTAATCCCCATTTATCCTTCTTCAAATTCATTAAATAAATTTTGAAAATAGTCAAATCACAGTAATCCCACAAGAAATGAAGTGTATAACTTACATTGTTTATGACTTTCTTTTTTTTATGAGTGATAGGAGCAAAGGCTAATCTCACATCCAGAGTGAAGGCCGAAGCCTCTTAGCTCCTTTCCTCCATCTATCTTCTTAAAGTCCAAGGTTGCTTTCTTCGTGGTAATGCTATAACAACCCGACCCACTCCCGGGCTCGGGCCCCCTGGTTCGGCGGATCTCAACCCGCCCCCTAGCAGTTTTGGCTCCAAACCTAAAAAGGCTAGGAACCAGGACAATCTTCTCATCAATGACCCCCTTTATAAACCCTTGAAGATTTCTCACAATCTTCGATACGGGACTAAACTTATGAGGTGTTACAATCCACCCCCCTTAAGGCACACGCATTCGCGCGTGTGGGACCCTAGGTCCGAGTGTTGAAACGACTCTGATACCACTATAACAACCCAACCCACTCTCGGGCTCTAAGTGCCCCTCCAACAAATTTTTCTGTCTCCGCTACCGCCTGCTATGCTTCAAATTGTATATCGATGTTTCATTTGGTTCTTTAGTAATATAAAGAGTTGACGTTACGAGGGTTCAAAGTACAATCAAAATGGGTTAAGCATGCACAGAATTAATTCATTTTAGACACAGGAATGCCTATGAAAGTAGTTTGCTTTTATTTTAAAACTTAATTTACCATCATAGAAGGTTATTTTTGCTCGAGACCAACTATCTATGATCTATCAAAATATTAAGAACAAGTATCCAAGTCATCTTCAAACCGACTGCCCATTTGAATTCAATGAGGACAAAACAAGCTCCCCCATAAAGACAAAACATTTCAGAAAATGAAGAGCATCATATCAACTTTGCACTCGTATGTTTTGCTATTGCTGTACCATTATGTGGAAACTTTGTCCCCCTATCTTTTGCCCAGTAGGGGAGATATATGTGGGCAACGGGCAACTGCCCACACGAGTCTTGGGCCTAGGCATACAAGTTTTCCTCACTAAACCCAATTGTGTCTCAGTGTGTGCTCCTTAGTCAGGAATTTTTCCTTGTCACTTTCCCTTAGTGGCATTGCCATTACTGATTTCTACACCGCGACCGCTATCCTGGAAACGAATCAGTTCATTTTGCAACTGTTCGTTTTTAAGAGGATTGGTACAATGGTCAGACTATGAATTAATAGGCAGTCTGTTTTCATTTTGAATCTTTAAGATGTTAACTCTTTATATTAAGAAAAACAGTCACCAACATGTAAGTTGAAGTGCGGAATGGTGACACCTTAAGACTCCAAACAAGACCCTGCACGGGACTTAAGTGAGAGTTTTTGTTCTCTTTTAAGCGGTTGGATGAAATACTTCCCCTACCGATAGTTTTACTTGTCATTTTTTAATTATCTTTGAACGCCTTAATGTTTTTCTTTTCTTATTAATTTTTATATAGCAAAAAGGGTTTCCTATATTATTCATTGAGAATTCCAAACATACTCCGGTTGAGTCGATGAATCAGCTGATTCACCAAACGGTCCGTTTCTCCATTCGATTTGCGAACCGCTTTTTACTACTTGGGATTAGAGCTGTTCAAGACTCCGAAACCGTATCTGGAGCGAGTCTGTAAGGACACGAGAGGCCCGTTTGATAGACCCGATTGGCCGCCTTCGCTTTTACACGGCAGACGGAAATGCCCCTGAACGTGGTTTCCCTCCCTCGCTCGGTTGCCCAAGGCCAAACCATTTCCCACTGAGACAGAGAGCGAGCGAGAGAGAAAGAGATGTTGAAGAGGATCGTAGCCTGTCAATGGGCGTTAGCAAGGAGAGGACTATCCACCGCCGCCTCTTCCTCCGCCGTGGATTCTCTCGTTCTGCGATCCCTCAAGGACCACTACTTCGAAGTGTCCAAGATGAGCCCTCCTCCGGTAAGCCAGACGAAAGGGGTTTTCTTTACATTTTCTTACCTATTTTTTCGTCGCTTTTTTACCATTCATAATAATTAGTACAAACATCTAACTCTTTGCTGAAAGGGGTTTTCTTTACATTTTCTTACCTATTTTTTCGTCGCTTTTTTACCATTCATAATAATTAGTACAAACATCTAACTCTTTGCTGAATTCATTGATGGGTTGATATGTTTCTATTATTGTTGGGGGGTGATTCCTTTCAGCTTTGTGGTTCTTGCTGTGCATTTATGTTTACTTGGTGATAACTAGCTAGTATTTGAGTTCCAAAAATCAGGAATTTCGACTGCACAACTGCTCTTTAAGACGATATCTTTAGTTGGTGTTGCTGAATCTGAAAACCATGTCTGTCGCTGGAAGGAAGAAATTATGGAATTTTGATCTTGGCTCTTTGGTTTTTTGAATTGCAGAAAATTAACCCCCCTTCTCCATACACTATAGTGAAGGGTGCATTGGATAATGATGGGCCTGTTTTAAGGCGGACATATGAGCAGGAAGAGATCCGTATCTCTGTTATGCGTTTGGCCAACTTAGTCCCTGAAGATGCACAGGAGGAAGACGGTGGGGATGATATAAGCCAATTGTTCTTGCACGTGGATATCGAAAAACCCGGGAACGATGAAGTGTTGCATTTTCTCTGTGGCCTCTACCCTGACGCAATGGGTATTCAGGCTGTTTCAATCAGGAAGAAGGAGAAGGTGCCGACTCCACAGGCTCTTAGTATACCTTCATGTTATCAAGGACCAAGTTTCCAGTACGTTTCCTTTCATCCATGTTTTGTTTGTTTAGTTTCTTATGTTGTTGAGATCTGAACTATCAATGAGGTTTTCCTGTGTCAACAAGACGATACGCAGCTTGGATATTAGAGTATGTGGAGGAAAAACGAAAAAGCAAATTGCTGCTATATAGTATTCCACGTAAGAATTGCACGTAGTAATAGTTTCAGTTTGGCGAAATGGGAAAATTTGAAATGGTGTGAAGTGTGAACGTTCCGTTAATCCCAAAATGAAAGATAAGCTTTTAAGAAGTATTCAAATTTACCACATATAAATGTGCCTTCTGACCTTAATCTTATGCTCCATAAATATGAAGCCTATTTCATGTGAAGTACTCCATCTTAACTGCCGTTCCATGCTCCTCTATGCATTCATACTTTAAGCTTTATACTTCATAAAAATGGTTAGATCGTTGTGGCTGCTGCTATATCAATGTGGAGCAGCTATGGACCCCTACTGGGTATAGCTTCTTTATACCACCAATGCTCTTCTTATCCAAATGTATTGCAATTCAGTAGTGCATAAAAGTCCCTTGTTGAAAGCTTTTGGTGGTGTATCTGTTCGATAACTGATATGTCCTTAATGACTTCCATCAACTGCTCAACAAGGAAAAGAATCAAATATCTTTTACCCGATATTACGTTTGTAATTGTAATGCAAAACATGACAAGGCAAACGTCAAGCATGTTACTCAAATCTGTACAGTCTGGTGTGCACCTCAAATATTCATGTCTAACCTCATATAGCACTGTTTTCTGTTTGGCCACCCTTTTCAGTGAATTAAGGAGACAGTTCTGTGGTCCTTTCCAACAGTCTTGCTATTTGTGTGAATTTTCTTTCATGGATGTCAGCTCAGAGAAGCTGAGGACCTGAGGTTAGCTGGGCACTTGCTCTGTACATCACCAATATAGTTATCATATTCAAATCTGCTCCATATTGGAACAATAGACGGGCCTTGAAAGTAAAGGAGACACGAAGATGATGGAAGAGGAAACATAAAATCAAAGAGTTGGAACATGGGTAGATAGAATAGGTTGAAGGGATTGTCCTATGTAGGTGAAGAACCAATTTCATGATCAATGAATCTTCACACTGATAAGCAAGTATATGATATATCTTTAAGGTTTAGGGAAGTCAGAGATCTTGATTAGATCCCAAAATTTTATTTTAATTTAAAGCTGTTGGATATAGGAGACACATAAAAGAATCTACGGACTTTCATATTTAAGCACCCTAACAAGCTAATTTCTCATCCCAATCATCTTCTAACAGTCTAACTAGTTAAGATCTTTACATCTATCCATATGTGCAGCCACCATAGCAACTCCATTTGTCATTGTAATTAACTTCTGGGAAACCTAATCACTTAATGACTGTTAGATTGTCCTTCCTTTCATGTTATTTTAAAATATTCCAATTGAGACCTAAATTAATTAATAGCTGCTGTAACATCATGTTGACTGCAAATGATGCAGTTTAATGAATTAAAGTCTACTTCGACTCCTGATTGTGCTTTGAGACTGGTAGCCCATGTTCCCTTTATATCTAGTTACAATTTCAACTTATTTTTATTATACAAAACATTTGTTTTAGTGATTAATTAAAATTGTTATTTAAGATGAGAAATTTGAGATGATATTTATATTCTAATATTTTACGTAAATGAGTAAATACACATGCATACACACACATATTGGTCCATTCTTGTGTAGCTGCTTAAAACTGCCATCCTACTAAGTGTAGCCTTGGGCCTTGGTCATTCAAATAGGCTCCATATTTTTTTTTTACTTAAAAATGCCAGTTGTTGCCCAAGCTTTACCAATCCTGTGAACATTAGTTTGGTGGGCTGGCCGTGGCATCAGTTGTTATTTAAAAGGAAGCCTTTTTGCTTTTTGGTGCCTATTGGATTGACAGGTGCTTGATCCTGTCAGATACATTCAAGGTAAAGAACTTACCTATTGGACTGGCTGCTTCTCCTATTCAAATTTAACAAACAAATTTAGCTTATTGACCGAAATACACATGCATAACTCTGGCCTCTGGGTACTTGTATGTCTGCATGTGTGTGTGAATGACACGCACGTGTGTGTAGAGAGAGAGAATAGAGAGAGCGAGAGTGAGAGAGAGAAAGAGTCTCCTAAACAAACTGGCATAGCTTTGAACAAACTTGTGTATCTTAACCAGACATATTTCTGAGCCGGGATCTAGTTTTTGTAAATTTTAATACAAGCCAAAGTTAAACTTTTCTTACCTATAGCCCTAGGTAGAGATGCTACCAATGAGTAGAATCCATCTGCTTGTGTAATTTCAAACAAATCAATCTGCATTTATATATCTATGTTACGTTAGGTGAAACTCGTGTCTCACATCAAGTAATTTTTAGTTAGTTAAAATCTCTACTAGTCTGACTAGTCGGTTGAATGAGCTATTGACTGACCTGTGTTTCAAACTGGTAGCTTGTTGGTCAGACTAGTCAATTAGTCATTTTATTTGTTGGTCGGCTGATGATCTTTGATCTATAAATGTATAGACGCATTCTTTGCCATGATAAATATTTTTCTGTATATGTTTTCATACAAATATCTCTGTAAGTGAATTTATTTGTGTATAATCAATTGACTTGGACCGGCACAGACCAACTAGTCTCAATTATTCTTTTTAGGGTCTTGAACAACCTGTGCCCAACTTCTGGTTTTGACAATTTAGGTTGGAAGTTATACTTTGGTGGAGTTTATCTTTTTGTTATTTTATTTAAAGTTTTAAACTATTTGAAGCCTTTAAAATACGGTGTATCCATAATATGTGATGCTATTGCTACATATCCATTATGTGTGTGTGAAAGGATTGTTTTCTTAATAAAATTTGTAGTTGTAGGCTTCTCTTTTATTCCTACATTAGCATTTGCTTGAAAAATTGCCTTCTTTGAGGACTTACACAACTTATCAATCACCCATCCTGTTCCTGGCATGGAAAAGGAAAATCAAATGTGACTTGGTCGAGCAGGTTCTTGTGTTACTACTATCAAGACTGTTAGTTTTGGCACTACAGATGCAATAGCATTCTTGATGCCCCAAGTTTTTTTTTTTTATTCTAGGTGTACCACATATCTCATTGAGAGGGATTATGGCACTTAGCTAACCATTTACTGAACAGTGACATTACTTTATTACCATTTTGGACAAGTAGGCAAACATTCAACCCTTCTTTTTTACTGAAGTGCTTGTGGTTTAAAGCATTGTGTTTTTTCGTGTATTGGGATGTCAATTGTCAACTACTTTTGAATCTCATCTGTCAAATTGCTACATGTTTCAGGGATTTAGATGAAAAATTACGTGATGCGTTTCACAACTACATTGAGAAACGTGGTGTAAATGAGAGCCTCTTCCCTTTTCTCCAATCGTGGCTCTATGTCAAAGATCATCGGCGTCTAATGCGCTGGTTTAAAACTGTTGGCACCTTCATCAACAAACACAGCACATCTTGAACTCAACTTTCAGTTGTACATTTTGGGCAGTTGCATTTTCACAGACTGCTGCTCCTTGAGGTTTTTCTGCCGCTTTTCTTGAGCTGAGACCTTGGGTATTGAGAAGGAAGTGTTGGTGCATACTCTGCCTACTCATATTTCTCTCGCAGCAGCATATGCCCTTCACGTTGGATATTGGAAGTCTCACTCCACAAGGATATGCCAACATTGCTACTAGCACAGAATTGCTTAAACCTCTGGTGTCATCATCGACATCCATTGCTTTGAAGCTTCTTTGTACCTAGAACTACTTCGATCAGGTCAATGCTTTCACGTAATTTGTCACATTTATACTGGACTACACTTTGGCTTGTCATGTATCATGGGAGTACCTGGTAGATTTGGTGCTTTCGGTTTTAACAATTTTAACTTTCATTCTACTACTCTAGTAGATATGGTAGAAACAGTCTAACAGATGGCATTTACACCTCCAATCTCAGTTTTCATTGCTGGGTGAGCAGACAAGCATGTGGGTACGGCAATGTAGGATGCTAAAGACTGTTGGCTGCGGTCACATCAAATCCTGTAAAAATCTGCATAAGATAGCTGCCTTTTGTGGTTAGTTTTGCACCTATTATAACCAAGAAGTCTCGGGTTTAAGCGGGAAGGAGTTACTAACCAAATGGTTTTTTATTGTTAATTGGATCAGTAAAAGCAGTACTTTTTTTTTTATCAATATAAGTCATTCTGCAGGTGAACATGAACACAGGACAGCAATGTCGACAATCCAATTGCTCAGGACCAAACCGCTGGATGCCAATCCAACTGTTAAGAGAACACTTTTACTTAAATTTTTTAAGTTAAAAAATTGGATATTTCCCTGCTTTATACGTAAGATAGTTTCTCGTTATAAGCTTATTCTGCATACGATTTAATTTGGCATAATCTCTAGATCAGGAGATCTTTGTTGGCTCCGGAATTTGCCTAACCTTATTTCCATATGAATTCATTTGTTTGATGTATACCATGTTATAACCAGGCAAGGCGGAAATGTTATTTCTTGTGCATCAACTTGTCGTCAAATGTCTTCGGGACATCTTTATTTACATATTCCTTTTTGTGTGATCATGCCTCTATCCATGTATCTCATCTCAGAGAGAGAGAGAGAGAGAGTTTTCCTCATTTCGACATTACTAAAACATACTCCTAACAGTAAGTTAGAACAAGAAAACAGAGCTCAACCATACAATGGCTATCATCTAGAACCAGAGATCATAAACAGAAACGAAAAACCATAAACAGAAGATCTGTAGACACCCTGACTGCTAGGAATCAGAACATCTCTCGCAACAAGGCATTGATACATCAACATAATACCGAAGATGGTCACATAGGCTCCAGTTATTTTCTTGAAAGATTAGATCATTCTACACCAACCACAATCGTTGTTCCATAACCGTGGGTTGTTGCCATGTAGAGTTATGCAGTTCCTTCATAATTGGTCACAGCCGAAGTGAGTGATGTCTTCCTCGACCATTGTTCATGTTCCCCCCCCCTCCGCTCGTTGTCACACACACACACACAGAGCTGCCTTTGCTCTCTGTCGGCTTCGAGAAATCTGATGGACTCTAAGCCCTTCTCACCTTGCATAGAATCAAAATGCACCTGTAGAAATTGTTACAAATAAAAATATAGGCCAAGTCTAGCGATAAGCAAGGCATCCAAGGGAATTATAAAAGTTTGAAAAGCTGTACAAACTGCCTAGTTCTGAGGATCAAAGGAAGAAACCTCCCACAAAGGCAATTAGTCATTTCAATGTTACAGCTTCTAGGCACTATGCAACAGGAATGACATCAGAAAGGGCAGAAATAAGAACCATCAAAATTGTTTTCATTATGGAGATGCTGATCAAGTGCTCTGATATAAGTGTACATTATGTGTTTAAGAAACAGAAACTTTCACCTACATATTCTGGTTGTCTTACAAACATGTCAAACAGGGAAGGCTGAGGTATTGAATGGTGTTGCAACCTCCTCTAGATTTGGCTGGAATCTAGAACACATACTAATGCAAAAATGATGGGAGAAAACTAGTTCATAAGATCGTGAAGGAGCTCAACCATGCAGCTATTCTACAGAAAGAGAGGCGTGTAATCAGATTGAAATGAACTATAGAAACAATGAAATGTGAAACATTTCAAAGAAATCAGCTGTGGCTTTCCTAAGAATTAACTGTGACAACCCTCCAATCCATGAATGAAGGGCTTCAAAATCCTTCATATAAACTCCTTTCCTTGATTTTTCATCTGATTGTTCACATGTATTTCTTTGAATTATTGCTTTATGATCTGGTCCAACCCGGCCCTATTAATAGTCGCCATGTAGCGGGCCTGCCCAGTCCAGGCTCGAGTAGTTACCCGCGAGAAATAAGTGGCTCGATGCCCAGGCCTACTTATGATCATATCATGTAGATATGTTAACGAGAACACTTTGAAACACAAAAAAGAGATGTATGAATACATCTTGACCCCTACAAACCTCACATTGAGCAAATATGAGCTCAGTGTGGAAAATCATGTACTTGTTGCCTGCTTTAAGCCGGACAAGACTCTTCTTAGTTGCATACATAAGTTGGAAAATTTGGATCTTCATGAACAAGTTGTCCAAGTGGACGATCCGTACACAGTTCTTCATAAGTGAAACCATGTAAAGTTGCATTATTAACATGTAATTGTTTGATGACCTACTTATTGATAGTAACTCTAGACAAGACTTACTTAATGAAACATGGCTTAGCAATGTTTTGAAGTGATCGCATGGAGTGGAGGTTTCGTTGACATGGACAATTTTCTCTGCACATTGTTCTCATTGGCAGGAACTAAGGTTGTGTTTGATTACCACGGACTTGAGATCAGGTCCATGATAATCTAAGATCACAAGATCTCAGGTCCGCGATTCTAAGGCCCGACCCACGACTTCAAATCTACATATTATAAATTTGAGATCCACATTGAGGGTTTATGTTGAAACCTACAGTTTGTTAAACATTATGGATTTCAGCTATCGTTTGTCTCGAATCCCCTCGAACCTAAGAGCCCCGGGAAATCAAACGCAATCTAAAGGTGTTAAACGTATTGAATCTTGTCTTTTGAATGAGAAAGACTGAACTAATGACAACTTGTGACAATAATTGGCGCTCTTGATCAGTTAATGTAAGAAAAAAATGTTGCTTGATATGAAAACTTAGTTGGTTTTCGAATCCACAGAATAACTGTCATATCATTCTAAAACAGCCTGAGCTTAAAATATTCATCAATAAACACCACATAATATCTGAAACCACGACCATACTTTATGATTAGGCTTGGTCCTCACGGATCTAAATAAACAGCACCAAAGATCGAAATAAACACCACATAATATCTGAAACCACCATGCATGATGCATCATGGTGAGGCTTGGCCCTCACAGGCCTAAATAAATAATAACAAAAATCTGTATCAAAAGGAACACGGGCAAGGGCAGACCGTAGAGAAGGGGAGAGGTTTGGTTAAAGGGAAAGGAAAGGAAGGGTGTAGCTCTCGTCGCACCGCCGCACCTAAATTTATTGGGATGTGCCGCTCCGGCACCCACACCCCACATTCTGGTGACATAGACATGGATACTGGTGCGTGGAGGGTTCTGGCACGATAATTTCATAAATTGTAGATACGAAGATACAACAAAGTATAAGGTATATAAATATATTGCGTGCAAAATTGGCAAAATTATAAAAAAAAAGTGAAAAGAATGCAAAACATCTGAAAAAATACGTCGTGGATAATTAATACGAAAAAATAATATGTAAATCTTTAAAATAATGCAAAACTAATATTTTAAGTTATATGTTGTGTGTCGACATGAGTATGACGGCAATTTTGTTGTATCCTGTCACTTACACAGCGACCAATTAGAGGTAAGGTTGGGCACCGGGCCGGATCTCCCTTCACTTGCCAAAGTGCATCTCGGATCTATTGCTGGTGGGTACCCGGTTCTGGGCTCGAAAAAAAGGCACCGAGCCAGCCCGATAAGCTCGAGTGGGCTCGATAATTTTTTTAATATTTAGTTTATTAATTTTTGTTTTAATAGTGGAAAAAAATTTGAGGTGTGGGGTGTATACAAGTTCTAAAGTGGTTTTTTTTCATGTAAAAGGTTGAGAGATAGGAAAAGAGAGAGATAATGTTGTGAATTATACATATCTCGTTTTAACATAAATTACCAAAAACATTTGTTAACTTGAATGGTTCCAATCTTCATATTATTTTTTAGGCAAAATGCATTTGGAAGGAAATTAAGTCTGCATTTGAAGCATGATCACATCGACACTTTAAGTATATATCTTAATTCCAAAACACTTTCCTTTAAATTGGATTGGAGAAATGCTATATGTCACTTAGCACTTTTGAATATACCAATGAACTCATAACATTTCATACGTTTTACCGTCACATGTGAAATGCTCTAAACCAACATTACTTTTCATTTGATCCTTGCAAATGCATACCTAACTTGAGTCCTATAACTAAAGAATAAAAAACAATAACAACAAATAATTAAATTCATAATTGGACTAAATGCCACGCGGAACTATTATTTTAAATTAGTTTTTTGAATTCAAAAATAAAAAATAGCATGGTAATACTGATACATGCAATGACTGACAAACCGTATCGGTAAGTAAACCGATACGTCCCTGATTCAAATTGGAAATCGTATAAAAGTAAGGGAAACCTGCAACTTGTGCGCGGAGAGGACAGGTCTATAACGTAAATGTCAACTTTACCCTGTCGCAGTATCTTGTTGCAACCTAAGTCTGCGTTTTTTTTTTTTTTGAGGGTAAAAATGTAAACTTCTCTGAAAAGAAATCTGGTGGCCCAGCTGCCGGTACTTTTGACTCCCCCGATCTTTACCGAGTAATCGCTGCGACCCTTCGAATTTGGTGCCCTCTCCCCTCAAGAGTACGGCTTTCCAACTCATCTCTCGTCTCGTAGTCCGTCGCGATTTTTTGGGAATCTGAGAGCCAAAATCGGAGATCGTGCATCCCCACCCGGCCGTATATGTAAAAGCTCCCCATCTTTTTCTCAAATGACCAAGTTGCCACGGTTTATAACTAGAAAAAGATTTTTAATTTAAAAAGTACTATAATTGGATAAAACTAGGTAAATGTAATATTTTAAGTAAATAATATTTGAAAGTTAGTGGAATGGGTGGATTTTAGGTTATCATGGGACCCACCTTATAAAATTGATGACTTCGTCTGAATCTAAATTTTTAAATTATGAGTTTAAACTGTTCGTTTTATTTTAATTTTAAGAATTTATAGTTAGATTTTGGGAGGTTTTGACTTCATATTCGTGAAATAAAAATAAATGGAAGTTCTAAGCAACGAAATCTTATATTTGACCAAACTAGGGATTTAAACACCTAGAATTTTAAATTTTATTTTCATATAGGGGCATTCATATACGGAGGGCGTTTGGCATTCCGCCTTAAAATTTATGATATTGGTGAAATCCTATGTTATAGGGTTTTAAGAATTTACCTTAATTTTTAAGACAGTTTTACTGACACTAACAAGTTGTTAGCCTCTAAAAGAAACAAGAAAACAAGTTCAAACTTTTTTTTTTTTGTCATTTGGCTGCTTAAATTCCAAAGAAAAGTTTTCCTAAACCAGGAATTGCTTTTATTGTTTCAGAAAGGAAATGCAGTATGCTCCATTTTGTTGGTACCATTATTTAAGTGTTGTTATGAATGGATTCTAAAGATTATTTAGCCGAAACATATATATATATATATATATTAAGAAAAACCCAACGAAAATAATTTATGAATTAATACTATATTTTTCTTTTAACTTATGAGCTTGGTGTCTCTCTCTCTCTCTCTCTCTCCCTCTATATATATATATATATATATATAATGTGAAACTTATTTGAAAGGCCGAAGCATCGGTTCAAGATTTCAGCTCATATATGTATACTCTTTTAAAGTGTGGTGGCACATATGAGAATGCTTGAGAAGAAGCTATTTGGTGAAGTGGTACTTTTTTATTGAGTGCATCCTCATACTTACTAGCCTTTATCAACTTTATTGGATAATTCTAACTCATCCATCTATTGTTCTTTCTGTAAGCACCGGTCCATTATCTTACGCAACTTCAATGCCATTTTTAAGTAGAAAACTAATTTTAGATCATATATTCTTGCTTAGCTATAGGTATCATGAGCTAAGACATTTTATGTGGTAAAATAAATAGTGATAAATGCATTAGCATATTGAGATTAGATTCAGGACATAAAAATGCATGCGAAAAGAATTTTAAGCATATGTAGTATGCGTTGATTCAAGCTAATTGTTTCCAGAAATCTTGGACTTTTCACTAACAAAAATTTCAGCATTTTTATAGGAGCTGCAAACCATTTATGCTTTAGAAAACATGTACATACGTTTAAAACTAAGACCCAAATTTAATATATGCCTCCTTCCAAAGAAATCTTGAGTTTTCTGTTTGAACTTTAGGGAGTCTTTTAGTATTTGACCTATGATGTGTGACCTCTCTCTCTCTCTCTTTCTCTCTCTTAAGTTGAAGCGATGGCAGTTCTGATAAAACGATTCCACTATCAACGTTTTTTTTATGCACATAATATAATTAATTATTTCATGTCATCAATCTATACATTTGTCATAGACGTTTAAAAGGGGCTTCATATTTACTTGCATGACAAATTTGTAAATAAATTTTATAAGAAAGATAGTGTCAACACTTGATAAATGTAGCATTTTGCTTTCCTTAGGATAAGAAATAGAATTGACGATTTTCAACTCATCCAGATGCTCCGGCCTCTCACATCAATAGGGGTGAACACGTGCCAAGTCGAGCCCGAGTTCAGTCAGCTTGAACTCAGCTCGACTAATGAAACTTCGAGCTTGACTCGGCTCAAGGTCAAGAATAGCTCGACGGAAGTAGCTCGAGCTTGACTCGGCAATTACATGTTGAGCTCGAGTTCGACTTGATTAAAGCTCAACAAACTCCTTTGAATAGAATTGATATTCATCATTATGTGTTAAGCTTGAACTCAACTCTATTAAGGTTCGACAAACTCATTTAAATAAAATTGATATTCATTGTTACTTGTTCAGCTCGAGCTCAACTCGATCAAGGCTCGAGCTGGACTCGACAGTTACGTGTTGAGCTCGAGCTCAATTCGATTAAGGCTCGAACTCGACTTGGCAGTTACATGTTGAGCTCGAACTCAACTTGATTATTTGAACGAGTCATCTCATGAACTTGAGCTCGACTCGTTAAACAAAGGACTCGGCTCGAACTCGTTCATAAACCGAACTTTAACAAGTCGAGTTTTTGAGTAACCCGACTCGTTGTTCATCCCTACATAACAGTTTACATGTGTAAGATGAGTTGGTTGGCTCAAGAAATCCTAGTGTGTGTACACGGGAAAAACCTCTCAGCACTAACTGTCAATGCTAATAGGAGAGTCTCTCAGCACTAACTCTCAGAGTAATTTCTACTGGAATCGAAGCGGAGACACACCCAATATTCACCTCTTTCCCAACCCGGGAAGAGAAAGAGAGAGGTTATATTATATTTTTAAAGTGCTTACTATCGTGCATATACTTTTGGGTGATTCTATAAGCTAAGTAATTCTAATTGGAAGAATTCTTATGAAAAATCATTTATATATTTACCATGTAGATAGGCATAAAAACAATTTTGAAGATATTTTAAATGCAACAAATCATTGAAATTTTGTTATCGAAGAAAAGGATCCTCATTGTCAAGTGTACCATTTAAGAAAAGATATACAATTCTACGTATACTGCAAAAAGGTGTTTCTGCTGGCTTTCATTAATCGAAATCAATATTCTTCTGTCAAGCATTTTCCTTGGAACTAACAATATCAATATGGTCTTCATATCTACCGATCTAGGAATCAATCACGTTGTTCTTGTTGTGTGTATATATATATATATATATATATATATATATATATATATATATATATATATATATATATATATATATATATATATATATATATATATATATATATATATAGATTAAAATTTTGTCATTCTCAAAAGGATGCATCATTAATTTATTTCCTTTAACTTACATCAAAAGGAGAATGCATTTACATCAAAAAGTCCATATTGTTGGCTTTATGTAAAAGGCCTTAGCCACAAGTTTTAAATGTTGAATCTCAAAGCTCTAGGGAAATAAATAATATTCTTTTATGAATAAAGTAAGAGCTATTTCATAAAAATGCTCAAAATCTGCACAAAAAATCACAGTTTCTCTTTACTAGAATGGATACCATTGAAAAACTGCGACTCTTTGTTTGAGATTTTTAAATTGGTTTTTTATTATATTAATGGTGAGTATTGTTCGAGCAGAAATTAACATGTGTAAACTAATTGTTCCTTTCCTTTTGTAGTTACATAAAACGCGTCTGCAAGAATGTTTCCTTTCCTGGGCATCATGCCGTGTATTGGGGCACTAAAGCCTGAATTAAGCAGCAACCGACCCATAAGTTGTTGGGCCGGTCCAAGTTAGCCCAACTAAGCCTGATTTGGCTCGATAAAGTTTTTTTTATATTATTTTTGTTGATATATACATATCTATATATATATATATATACTATTAATTATATTTATATATTATTTTGTACTAAAAAAATGAAAGTATAGTTTTTTACCAGGCCATGCTTGGGCCGCAATCATGGGCTGCAGCCCAGCCCGATGCCTAGGCCTACTAATAGGAGACTACTACACATTAACCATTAAGGAATGGATTAGTGCATGATGGTCCAAACAATGGGGTTATTTTGCAAAACATTGTTTTTAGAATGTTAAGAGTCAGGGGCAGAGCCAAAAATTTTTTTCAAGAGCGGGTCGAGTTAAACTAAAAAAAAATTAATTTTTTCAACATAAATTTTTTTTTCTGCGCCCCGTTAGAGTGATATATGATCTAGAGGTTTAGTCTCAAGAGGCATAGCTGGCCCAATTTTATGGAAATTATTCCCTTGTAGCCTATGACGGTATGACTCACTCTATATGCTGAAGGAACCCAGCACCTAAGAGGCTTTCCAAGGGTGGGGGCTTCGTCCTTCTTTTTACAATTTCAAGGGTGGGAGCTTCGTTCTTCTTTTTACAAATTGTGGGTTGTAGTCCTCTCACTCATCTTATGGATTTAGGACAATAAAGGTGTTAAGCGCTGAATTTAAATCAGTAAAATAGCCATATTAGAATAAACAAATTGTACATGAGAAAAATAAAAAATAATTATAAGAAAAATAAAGAAAGAGACAAAAAAAAGAAAAGAGAGAGAGAGAGAGAGAGAGAGAGAACCCTAGTAGCACACTCATGACCAAATCACATCTTTAAATCTGTGTAACATGGGTACATGATTTTCATCATGTGTCCCCAATGATCCGTGGAGATGTGTGTCAGTATTTATATTCATATGCCTAATATGTACTTATTGTATTTTAATGCTTTCTAATTTTAATAGAGAATATTTTCATTTCCGAAGTACCAAGAACCTTTGTTTTAACCTATTAAAGTTTAACCACCGATCGAGGAAGCGGACAAGCAAAGTGTTTGACACAAACGGTGGGATACAGGGGCGTTTGATAGCTTGGGAAAAGTGTCTGCGACTCTTAATCTGCTAAAGCTGGAAAATAGTCTGACTCTGACCCTTTCCAAGCAGTTTCCAAAAAGTTGGACATTAAATAGATTAAAGTTGTGCTTGCGTACAAGGTGACCTGAGATATTGAGATTTAGATTCTGGGATTTTAGGTTCACAGGTTTCAACAAAGATTCAAAGTCTCTACGTTTTTCTTTTCTGGTACTTTTAGAAGTGTTGTTTAAATAATTCATGTGCTATTTAATGGTAAGAAACTCTCCCAAGTTTAAAGTTTAAACTACTTGAAAGGGATTGCCTTCTAAGCTTTGTTGAGCTACAAACTTTTTTTTGGTAGGGGCACTCATTCAAAACCTTTTAAATCATTTATATGTACAACAATCAAATATATCAAAAACATTAACATATATATTAAATAAACTAATTTATGAAGCTCACACCAGCCACGATGAGGCTCCGCCACTGTTGAGTGCCCATCATCATGCATGTCTTGGGGTAGAAAGATGGGTTGGAACAACCCCATCAAGGCGCAACAATCAACATCTCCATCCCAAAACCACTGAATGGCATCCGCCAGCCTAGCCCTACTCTAAACACCATAAAAGAATAGTGCTGGTAGGTATATGAAACTTTTGCAATTTCCATGGATTCTGAAGAAGAATTAAGTGTTTTTTTTTTCAAGTGAACTAGATTTGTTGTAAGGCTTCAACGCGTTGGTCCAAAAAATTTATGAGCTCATTGAGTCCTGTTTTTCTGTGTAGATACTAAGTTTTTGGACGTACAAATCACATATACATATAATCTCATGTTGATATGCAAATCAATCGGCCGTGAAGAATCAAACATCCACCATCGCATATATAGCTTATGAAATCATAAGGCCCTCTATGAATGACAACACCAAAAAGCCATATTAATTTTGGTTTCAAATTGCCTCGAAGGGCATAGCGCCACTACACAGACACAGTAAGGTGGTTCATATTTGGAAGGTCGAGATTCAAATCTTGTGGTCATTGTCATGTTTTGAAGTTATTTCTCTTGTACGCAAACAGCAACCCTTCAGTTGAAGAATGTACCGTAGGTCTACTTTGACCAGAAAGTAATATTAAAACCTTGAATGTATAGAAGTATGATCTTGGTGGTTTTACACCATAAGCGGTTTCTCCTAAATAAACATTAAAATTTATGTACAACCGTTAATTGTAACATTTCTCTAATAAAAAATAATGGCTTGCTCATACATGAGTCAAATGTACGAGCAACTTTGGTCTCAATCATCAAACATTTTCTAAAATAAAAATTCTTCCAAACTTTGAGTACAGCAAAGCTATCACTAAAAGGTGGACCCTGCTGACCTTGAAATGCTTCATACTAAAGAAAGAGAGACAGATACGCTTCTTTTGCTTGCTCAAGTAGGGGCGGACCCGCTTCTCCCCAGAGGTTCAAAAGATTGTAACCATAGTTGGATCGGTGCAGTTTGCGAATATGTAATATATATAGAACGATGGATTGGTGTGCTCCAATTTTTATTTGCTTTTTTTTTTCACACCAAAGCCTTTAAGAAAAAAGATGGTTAATGTAGTTTGATAAATACATACTTGGTTGATCTGTGTCAATATAATTTCAATATCCATTAGTGTATTAGAGTGGTGCACCGACACCTCCAGTCTGCCCAAATCATCCAAGCCAAAGATCTTGTGGTTAAAAATGAACTGATGAAAAACAAGCTGTTTGTATCATTCTATTAGGGGGAGCATGAGCAGGAACGCATCTCACTGCAAGTGGAAGGCGAAGTTTTCTTTCCTTCCTCTTGTCCGTGAATGGATGTCATCATTTATAGTTCAAAAAAGTAGCATCTACAAAAATCAAACTAACGATGTATGCACGGCGTAACACTACCATCTTCATAATGTTAATGTTAATATCATTTTATTGTATAAGAAACAGGACAAATGCATCAAAATATGGCTAGTAAGCCATGGATTTTATCTGAGGAAAAGATCATTAGATCGTGTGAAGCCATTATGTTTATTTCTCGGCCAAATACAGGCACATATGTTACAGTGTTCCAATATATACCGATACAAAAATTTCCCTGCAAAGTTTTCAATTTTTAGATGGCACTATGTCGCTGTCATCAAGGCAAAAGGTACTGGAAAGGGGCCGATGACTAACAGTCAGTGATAATTGTACTGCTGAGTTTGCCTCTGTCCAGCCATTTGTGTTTGTCCGTGAAGGGCAGTCCGCCATGGATTTGCGGGAGGGAGCGTGAAGGTGACAGTACGTGTCCCAAATCTCATGGCCATATTCCAACATCATCATCATCCTATCAGAAGGCACAACAATGCAACCCGGAAGAATACTCGGGCAGTAGAAGTGAACTGCTTCTTTCTCCTGTAACTGTTCTCTGTTCTCGTCTTTCAACCGACGGCGCATGGTGAACCACATGAACATCACATGGGCAGTTAGATTTCGGATGGATATTAAGTATTATTCATGGAAATTGCATGCAGAACTTCCATTATTAATGGATCCGGTAAATTTGTGACAGACAGTAGCATTGCTACGTTGATGGCACTTCGGAGTAGTGGAAGATAAGGGCAGACCATGAATAGCCGGCTGCCAAGTTTTATGTCATTGACCTAATTGGGCAGCAGCAATGTCTAATGATCTTTTATATCTATCTATATGGGCAATGGATTCAAACCAGCCTCATTTTTAACTGGTTTTTAAAATATCTTTCTTTTTAATTTCTCATTCTCGTTGGGACTTATTTTCGCTTCTCACAGCCATCTTCCCTGCCTTGGAGTTGGTGGACCTTAGTGACAAAGGAAACTTGAGAATCCAGCTGGCCTGTATCTCTTTAGAATTATATCTATATATATATATATATATAGATATAGATATAGATATAGATATAGCTATAGATATATATTGTTAGTATCAAACCTTCAGATGTTAGACTTGCAAGGAATCATATTGGAAGCTTATCTTGTTAGTGTCAAACCAGGTTTTGCAGCCTGGTTTCTCTCTCTCTCTCTCTCTCACTTTTTTTTTTCCCTTTTTCACACAACCATCATATTCATCTCAAAATTAGCTAATATATCATAAGAGGTTGAAACGATTTGAAAAACTAGTCCTAAAATGTAACTAGTTTAGCTCACAAAGCATATCAAGTGAGCATGCACATCAAGAGCAAGTAATACTTGGAAGAAGAAGGACCACAAGATCTATTATATATTGCTTTCTCACGTTTGATCTAAGGAATCTTTAAAAATTAGCTGAAATGAGCAGAGAATAATGTTGATTTATAAGAAGTGCAGCTGAGGAGGACCACACATTTGGGAGTTTCTTAAAAGATGAAAAAGATTAAGTGTTTGCAGATTTGGTTAATGGCCCTTGTTTCATCTGGCGGTATATATGCAGACAAAATATATTTTTTTGTTGTTATAATTAATATGCTGATTTAACAGTGTTGCACGGTTATATGGGTGTGATGCTATATTAAAGGTATCACAAACGCTGAGAATATGCATGAGAGCAATAGTTTTTTGGTTTTCCTCCCATCTGATGCTGATGTGATAATCAAAGTATGGGTTATTTTCATGAACTCATTGCATCAGTAACGCATAATGTAGTTTTTGCAGTTTTATTCTCAAATAGTTGCTGCTACCAAGTATCTCTCAACATGAACAGAAGTTTTCTTGGCAAAACACATTTAGTCCTCAACATGAACTTATATTTCTTGAGGTCTTATTCTCAAATAGTTGCTGCTACCAAGTTCTCCTGCTTGACATTTTCCCAACAATAAAGTTTATGCTATTATTACCTCTTCTCTGTTCTAATGAAGGAATGGATTGCTTTTAATGGTAATTCTGTCTTTGATTTAAATGCATGATTGCAACTCCATAAAAGGACCCAAGTTACTTAAAAACATAAGAAGACCTTTAATCCTGGATTATAACCATTACCCACTTCTATTTATTGCACAAAACCGACTAATCTTAAGTCAAATTTGAATGCACCAGTTAAAGAATTAGGAAGCCAAACATGGTGCATAGAAGTAACATTCCCTAACATGCAGCATCCTTAATATGATTTTTTAAACAATACAAGACCTAGCTAGATGGGACACCAAGGGAAGGGAATGATTCTTTTCTCTAGTATAATAATATACAAGCTTTTTTTTTTTTACTGCTTCTTCTTGATACAGTAGAGAAGGGCAATTTGGTCATGCAAGGACACCAATCACGTCACAACTTAACACACTTAACTGAGAGACAGCACAGAGGGTTTTGTCTTAAATGGCGAACGGCCACTGCTTTCTGTCAGTCTTAGGTCCTCCCTCCACCCTCCCTTGCCTCCCCTCTATTATTATTCTTATTAGTTTTTTTTCTAGGTTTTTTCATTTTTGGGCCACATGAAAAATAGAAAACAAGTATACAATTAAATAATCCCAAAAAACAGTACTTAAAACAAGTTGAACATCCGTTTCTTGTGGGATTTTTTTTCTAAACAAATAGTTTCAAAAAATTCTGCATCTGCGACTTCTCTAGCTCTTTGTATGTATTATACATATATAAGTATTTATGTGAACACTGGCAGTTCTATATCTGCTAGACTGACAATCTCCCTCCGTTTATGTAGAGTGTTTTTGAACGCAAATGGCTTCTCCCCGCCCCTTTTCTTATTTATTCGGCTTTACAGCAGCACCAACAGTTCTTGTTCTCTTACATCAGCCCCTCTCTCTCTCTCTCTCCTTTGATACTTTTTCTTCTGTCACTTTCTGTCTGTGGAAAAACTCACCCTGATTTCCATGTGAAAACGACTCAACGACTGTCTACACCTCGTTTGTTTACCCCTTTTCCGCGGATAATTGCTGGAATGTGATCTCTCTCCTCTTTTTTCGATTATTTGCTCCTTCCCCTTTTAGCTCCGTTATGTAATTGCCTGTTTTGCTCCGATTTTCTTCTCTTCCCTTGTGGGCGGATGCTGTTACCCTTCCTGCATCAGCGCTTCCATATATAGAAGAGCCATGGCGCCCATGAAGATCTAGGGTTTCAGTGGGAGGGAAAGGAGTTGTGAGCCAGGTGATGGTGAAAATGTGGGGGTTTCTTCGTTTCTTTCTGTTACTTTGAGTCTGCTCTCTTCCATCTCGTTTCTTCTCCGAGGCCTTTGATGGTATTTGACCCTGCTTGTTATTTTGAAGTTTGGTGCCTTCTGCCACTAGTTTGTTTATTTATTTGCTTTGTTTTTTTTTTCTTTTTTGTTTATTTGTTTGTTGAAGGGGTGGGATTCACGTAGCTCTGATTTTCACTTAGAAAATGACAATTTAAACGTGTGCCTTTTCTCTTCATGAGTGCTGAAGTTTTTTTGGAACGGTGGATTTGTTTTCGAATTGCAGGTCCTTCGTTACATAGTGAAATCTGATCCTTGAGATGGCTTGTTAGGGTTCTTATTCTCTAGTTCTAGTAAGATGCAAAAGATCTTGATCACATATTGGTGATGGTGTTGATGATAGTACCATTTCTGATATTGAGAAAGAAGGAAAAACTTACTCCATGGTAGGGAGTAGGGACGTTTCAAGTATAGCGTCTCTCTCTCTCTCTCTCTCTCTCTCTCTCTCGCTAGAATGAAAGCTGTTGGTTTTGTATTCTATGGTTTCAATGTTAGTCGTTGCCTGAAAAGGATATAAAATGAAGGGATCTTTTCATTATCTGGACAAGGAAAAAAACAGATGTTACAATTGCAGTAGTGGGTATATCTAGAGTAGATAGTCTGATATTCTGTCTCATTAGGTTGGATGCTACATAACTACTGTGCTTTAGGTGATTTTGGGAGAAGATGTGGCTGTTGGGCTTCAAGGTTATTGGTTGTCTGGGCTGCAGAAGCCATGAAAGGTCGTGTTTTGTATATACAGTCACTGGTCTTCTCTTCATGAATTCTGATCGTATTGTCTGATTTTCAGAACCAGGATTCAAATGTACTGTTCGTTAATGGCTATGTGGTGTGTTTAGATAGTCATAAGATCTTGTTTTGTGTCAGTTGCTTTTGAAGCTTCCAATTGTGTTCAATGCTGTTCTATTTTTCTTGCATGCGCAAACGGATAATGTGCATCTCGTCCGTGTCTTCTTACATGGTCTAATGCTGCTTCCTTTCTTTATACTTGTGTCTGCTTGAAGTTTTCTCTGCATAGTTTCAGTTTTCTTTTGTGGCCTTTGGGTAGGCGATGAAAGTGAAAATCTCTGATAAGATAACTTACTGATTGTTTTATTTTGAGCTTATCTCTGATTTTGCAGTTAACGTTGAGGGATCTGCAAGCTTTTCTTTGTTTATACCCTCTTTGCTTTTCATGGTTTGGGTAGGAAGGAATACAATTTTGAATGTCTGTCCAAGAAGATGATGACATTTCTGTCTTGAGAGAGAAAGTGAGAGGCATAAGAAACAGAAAAATGAAGGGAGCTCTCTTCAGTCCATTAATGGATGGCAGTAGGGTTGAATTATCTGCCGACTCATTCATTCAAATGCCGAGTAAGTTAGCAATAAGTCTAATCCTGGTGGAAAACAATAATGGTGCACTACTTGGTGATTGTGTGAATGAAGCGGGAGATAAATTTCACCCTATGCTCCCCATGCTTGGACTGAAGGGAGCTCCCTTCCTCCCTTCTCTCTTCCGTGCTCACCTCTCTTCTCTCTCTCTCAAGCATGTCTGGTTTTTCTCAGAAGGGATCTCTCTCTCTCTCTCTCTCTCTCTCTCTCTCTCTCTCTATACTATATATATATATATATCTTCGTGTTCATCTTCAAAACCGACTATCATGAACATGATGATGCTGATACCATCGTACAAACAGATCATTTTGTGAATAGAAGTAGCGAGAAAAGCTTCGCACTGAGGAAGATCAGACAGGTGAAGATTTCCTTTTTTCTCTCTCTCTATATCCGTGTTCATCTTCAAAACCGAGTTTTTATGAACATGATCATGATGATGATTTCATAACCTTTCCTCCCCAAATTTTCAGTTTGTGTTCTACGGAAATACACCAGAGTAAGAGTTTTTCTCTTTAGACTCGAAAACACCATGCATCGTCTCCCTCTCAGAGACTGCTTGCCCCCACTGTGAGAGAGGGAGTGACTGAGTGTGAGAGAGAGAGAGAGAAGTGTGAGAGAGAGAGAGAGAAACCAGAACTTCTCTCTCTTCTTTTCTGGCTCACATTTAATAAAATAAAATTCTCCAGTATGAGAATTCGAAGCTGTGGGATCGTACTTGGTCTTACCATTAAACAATTTTTTGCCACACCATCTTTTGTGCCTCCCGATGCCTGAAAAGACTTGTTGGAACTCATTTCTTTATTGCTTAAATCACCCTCCGCGTCTCCCCAATTCTTTACGGCTTCCCATTTTAATATTTCCGAGATCCGTGGGCATCCATGGTTATATATATATATATATATACACACACAAATATATAACTAGTTCATGCCTTATTATAAGTAGAGCCTCGGCATGTATAATCAGGAATAAAACTGCTTTTCTTCATTTCTTTCTTCTTTTAATGGAGTGCATGCACTTCTCAACAAAGAAAAATAGACAGGGCTTTACCACCAACAACGTAAAACCAGAGAATCATTAAGAGTTCCAAGTGTGAAATTTTTACAAGTTAAGACAGTCATTCTGATTTTTTATTTTCCCCTCTGCTTTTTTTGTAGGCCACAATACAAGAACAGTTTTGCGAGAAGTTTGGATGAACACAAGGGATTTCAAGAGAACTCTGCCTCTTTTTTTCCATGGTTTTCTGTCACAGGAAAAAATCTTTAGCGGAAGAAAAGGGTAATTTGTTCTTTAGCAACCAAAGTTGGTGGGTCTTCAATGTACCTATAAAAGGGGGAAAAGATGCTTTATAGAAGTATCATGGCAATATCGGAGCATGTTATAATGCAAAAAGGTGTCAAGTTTCTCAGTTCGAACTAAGGAATGAGCTTTCTGATTAAACACAAACAAAACAAAAGGAGAAAGACAGTGAAGTTCTCGATTTAAGTAGATGATATCGATAACAATCATCACTGATTATAGATTTTGGATCTTCCATGGTTGGGCGGTCCCCATTTTCTTTTTTTTCTTTTCCCTGTGTTTTTTTGTCTTTGATGGGGATGGTTATGAACGTTGCGGAATTGTCTGTTGTGGGCTTATTTCATGTGGTGCAACACCGTCACCCTTTTTTCTTCCTGCAACACGTTAAAGGCAGACTAATATAACGTTCATCCGTTTTTTTGTCCCTTGGGATCTTTTTCGTGATCATTTCTTGTAACATGGGATTCTCTCTCTCTCGCTTATATTAATCTTTCGGCAGAATGCTGGCTTTTGCACTTGATAAAGTAGGTAAAGAAGAAGAGGACTGCGTAGATTAATGGTGAGGGACACGTTGGTCGTATATATGAGGAGGGGGGATCCTTCCAACCTCCCCTATTGGCTACTCGAGCCTTTTGGCTCTTCTTTTGTTGTAGAATTCCTAAGGGTTGGCAGCCTGAGATTAGTATTACGGTAGCTATCTCTCGTTGTAGAGTCTTGTCAATTGGACCAGGCGAAGCGTTGTGAAGTGGAGTGTGACACAGGATCTCGTTGTTTGTTTCAAATTTCAAGACGTGAATGCATCGTTCCACTCAAACTATGTCTCTTTGCTGATTCTGCTTTCCGTCTTGTAATGAAACGAACTGACATCTTGTGGTTTTGTTGGCTAACAAGGAAGATAGGTTGCGAGAACTCTACTTTTAGCTCCCAAGTTTTCATTTCTGTCTCTGTTATCCTTTCCTCGTTCCTTCCTACCAAATTTCCTCTTTCTTTTCTTTTCTTGGAAACTCTAACGTTTGTAAAAGAAAGAACGAAATAAACACAGATTTGTTGCTTATATCTTCATAACGAGTTTTTCTCGCTTAATTTGTTCGTTTTGGTTGTTCGGCCTACCTAATATGTTACAGGATTTTCCTCTTTCATTACTTGGTATCCTCGACAATCGACATGGAAATGCTGACTGCATGTAACCTACAAAAGAGAGAGAGAGAGAGAGAGAGATTTTCTGCTTAGATTGTTATAGCAATTTTTTCACCCTTTGATTCATGAATGTTCCCTCTCTTTCCCCGTCTACGATCTTCTACCAAATTTCCTCTTTCTTGTTTATACTGTCTATAAACTATAAGGAGAGAGAGGTGTTAAATGCATATATTTTGCTAAAAAGATTTGCTTTTAAAGCGTATCTCAAGTTACTTTTTCTCATCGTTGTTCTTTTTTTAACTCTTTTGGTACACTATCTTATACATATATATAAGAGAGAGAGAGAGAGAGAGAGAGAAGTGCAGGGACAGTAATTTGGCAAGTGAGAGGAATTAGACATGGGAGTTTGGACAAGTTGATGCCAAGTACGAGTGAGCGCCGGGGCATCACAGCCTTTGTTTTTTTCCCTCCGCTTTTTGGAGTTCAAGAATCAATGTCATGCCTTTGTTTTTGTTTTTTTTTCCCTCCCCTTTTTGGAGTTCAAGAATCAATGTCATGCTGTGATGATTCTCAAGACCTCCTTTGTTTGAACAGTAAAGCTTTTATCGGCAAAGTGGCAATTTGGCTGGAGACCAAGTTCTGGTGAGTCGTGCTCCTTTGCCTGGCCCTTTTATAACATGCAACCAGGTTGGAATCCGTACATCCCTCCCCCTTCCTTTGATGCCTCTACAGTGAGCAACCGAACAAAACCCAAATAAACAAAGTGACTAATGACTATATATATATATATATATATATATATATATATATATATATATATATAGAGAGAGAGAGAGAGAGAGAGAGAGAGAGAGAAATTGGTAAAAACCAAACACTTATATCAAGGATAAAAACCAACCCTTCAATTTTTGTTACAAAATCGTTTTAAATAAGATGTAAACATCTTAATATTTTATGAAAACTATTTTGATATAAAACATGCTCTGAGCCAAGTTCTTTTTATGAAAAATGTTGTTTTTTTTATTATCAAAAAGTTGATACTATGAGAACCATTCATTTTTTCTTATTATAAAAACACTATTAAAACCCAAACAATCATCAACCTCAACCTGTTATTTGGTAAGGTTAGATTTAAAAAAAAACACACATTTTAAATAAAATATTTAACGGGTTTGGTTTTTGTATCTGAATTCTGACTTCTTGATATATATATATATATATATATATATATATATATATATATATATATATATATATATATATATATATAAGTTGAATTGTATCGGACAGCCAATGTCTATTGTTAGATGGTAAATTTGAATTTTGTGATACTAAAATGTGTCACAAATTGTGGATTCCGTGACAACAAGTCATTCGCCATAATTTCTAGTTACAGAATGCACCATTTGTGAAGCTATATATATATATATATATATATATCTACACACACACATTTTCTGGTATATTTTGTGCTTGTATATAGTATGAACGTTTTTTTGAAAAAAAAGTGCTTTAAAAGGATCAACTTAAAAAAATTAAACAAGTTGTATGTATCATGTGTCATCATGTTTTCACTAGAGTTTCAGGTTAAACTTGGTTCATGATTAATTTGTTTTTCATCCTTAAAGAAAGAGAACATGACAGGCTACGTTTTGTTCTTTCGGCTCATTTCTACCATATAAAATGCAGACAAAGTACAAAAGTTCATTTTATCAATTCTCATAAAGCTGCTCAGCTGCAAGTCATCGATGACTCTTAGTGTTTCACCTCTCTCTCTCTTTCTCGCCCTCTCTCTTCCCCTTTGCTTAAGGGTGGGTATCGGGCCGGGCCGGGCCGGCCCGGCCAGGTTTTCCCCGGCCCGGGTCGGCCCGTCGGGCCTGAAGCCCGGGCCCGGCCCATAATATTGCTGGGCCGGGCCGGGTCGGGTACCGGGCCGAGGCACCAAAAATTCGGCCCAGCCCGGCCCGTTTGGCGGGCCGGGCCGGTGCCGTCATCGCAAGTCCAGGATGCCACAAGGATGAAAAAGTTCTTCGACTGCAGGAAAATTAAGAGGAAAATTAAGAAAAGCATCGACTGCTTGCTGGAGAAGCAAAAACCATCTCGCAAATACGCTCGGGGCGCCACAAATCTTTGTGGAGATCGCTATGAATATGAAGACATGAGAGGGAAAGCGACTCGAAAGAGCCCGAGACNGGAGCCGCGCGGAAATATTGTTGACCTAAATTCTTAACGGGCCGTCGGGCCGGGCCGGGCCAGAGAAGTGATAACCAGGCCCGGCCCGTTAAGATCTCGGGCCGGGCCGGGCTCACTCAAGTCCGGCCCGATAACTAAATTCCTCGGCCCAAGCCCGGCCCATACCGGGCTGGGCCGGGCCGGGCTGTCGGGCAGCGGGTCGGACGCCCAGGCTTACCTTTGCTATGTTCTTGACAAGGGTAGGCTAGCTGAAAGTGTCATTTCTCTAGTATGATGCGCAACACTGAGTTAGATTAATATTAATTTAAAAAACTTGAATTATATTTCCTCACCTTGAGCTATATATAAATATAAATATCATGCAATATTTTCCTCTGTTGGTTGTGTAGCCATGACCAATGTTGCTTGTAACTTATTCATAAGTAAAATGAGAAATAATTTCATATAATTTGGTTAGATCATCATATGCTGCAATCACATTTTAAACTCAATGACTCATAGTTGAATGTCTTGGTCCTAAAGGGCATAACATAGTTGATAGGTCAGTGAAAGCCTAGTCATCAGTTTGATTTTCATGGGTGCTACTTCTCTGAACTGGTGAATGCATTGCACCCATATGCCCCAAAGCAGCGCTAGACCCTGGGGCAGACGGTTTTCACATGATGTAGAGTTGTATAGTTGAATGTTTGGAGGTTAGCAAGGCAAGCGGCAGAGCCGCTAACTTATTAAAAATTCTTCCCAACACATATTAAAATGTTCATCTGCCCTCACTCAATTGAAAGTCTGCACACAAAGTCTCTTTTCACTTCTTCCAAGAGGGTTTATCTCCAAAAGCGATGTTTTTGTAGTACAATATTCTTCATAATCCTTTCCCTTTTTGTTGGAGATGAACATGAGTTCTTAGTTGGAAAAGCACTAACTTGGCACGTAAAAACAAAAGTGGATCAGATGTCATTAACATTTAAACTTAAATAAAGCTCGATCACGTATCTTCTGGATTTGTGCATAATGATGATCAAATACAATACGAGGTTAACATGAATCCAGCTAATCTTCTTAAGAACTTGTTAGTAAAAAGGCAAACAACAAATGCATTAATGATTGATGGTTTTGTAGGAGTGGAGTTCATAATGACCTTGTTTCTTGTAAGAATGAAACAAATGTAATAATTTGGCATGGTTGCGGAGTTTATGTGCGTTAATCATGATTCTTAAGCTTTAACTTTGCTTGATAAGGGGATTTGTAATAATTAACTGTGTTTAATTCTTTAATATTGGTGTTGGTGGTCCGTTTGGTTGTCGCCCATGCATGTGATCTAAGAGATGAACTAGTACATATGTTGGAAGACAACAAAAAAGGTAACTGGATTTGGAAGACAACAAAAAAGCAACTAGATTCTCTCTCTCTCTCTCTCTCTCTTTATATATATATATATATATATGGACTTGATCTGTTCTGACACACCAAAGCCTACCACCAACATAATATATAGAGAGAAAGAGTTGTTTGAAGTGCACGAGATGTGAAACTTCACCGTTTTCCCTTTGTTCTCAGGGTTTAGGGCCACTTCGGGACCAGAGTGACTGAAAGATCATATATGTCCATAGCTAGATTAAGTAGAAATGCATGAAGAACTAACAGAAAGGCATTTAGACTAACATATTTACAACAACATTGGAATTAACTTGCAGAGACATACCTGTTGCACTTTGGCTCGATCATTTCTCACACACAATGAAACTGTAATGGGAATTTTCAACCTGTTTAGGCTTTCCTTTTTTAGTAAAAATAAAAATTCCCAGCATTGGTTCCGGCCCGAAGGACTGAGAAATCAGCCTGAAGATTATATTTTATTTGTTGTGTGAATAAATTATCGATTTATTTTTGGCTTATTGTTCCAATGTTCATATGATCGAACACCACATGATGTTTTCCATGAACAGGACATAACTTTTACCATGAGACGTCATATGGTGGCACTGACAGTCGATTCAAGCTTCCTGAAGGCCTGGATAACTCCTAAAAATTAACCATGTTAATTCAAGAAGACAAATACGAATTAGATATGAAGAAACTCACTATATATCTCAATAAGCGGTATAGTTTCATTTAGAGTTGCAGGAACGGATAAACAATCATTCTCCTCGAAACAAGTAGAAGAAATCTTGTTTCCATCTATTCCACCATAATTGATCAAAATCTCACACAACTAACAGCTTTAGGGATATCATATAGAGAAGAGCCCTCAACCTTCATATTGGCAACCATTGTCACAAAAAACGTATACGGGTATTAAACGGCGAAAAAAAAAAACGGGTATAATACGGCAAAGTTTTATATCTCGAGAATAAAATGGAAAAAGTTCAACAATTTTTTTTAATTAAACATTTAATGCATCTTAAAAATTATAAAAAATAAAATTAATAAAAAAACGGCAAAAAACGGGAAAATAACGGCAAAAAAGGGGGGAAACGTACAATACGGGTATTATACCGTTATTATACGCGTTTTTTATTTTTTGATGTTTTTTTTTTTAAAAACGGAAATAATATAGGTATTATACGGCAGAAGTGTTTTTGGCGTTAAATACGTGATTTTTTTTTTAAAACAGTGTTTTTTGTGACAATTTATATTACAGATCGTCACTAGCAAAATACAAGTGCTTTTACTGTTTCATATTATTTTGAAACTGAACTTCTGGTTTGGTCAAATTTGCAGAATTCGGTTGAACGGCCATAGACGTGGAATAATTTGCAGCAGAAATTAGTGCCGGCAGTCATGGCATGTCGTCCTGGTGTTGTGTGACCAAACAACACTCATTGGAAACCATGTCAACGTTGTCGTCAAAGTTTTCAACAATGTTTCTTGTTTTTATTTGATTTGTCATTCTTTAAGGGATATGAATTATTGGAGGAACATCTAATTAATTTTTTTTTTTAACATTTTACATGACGGTTTCAGGTTCTAGTTTTAACAGACGGATTCATATGGAGAATAAAAAAAAATATTTTTTATTTTTAAACATTCATTGCCATTAGGAGCTCTATCTATCTAACTAGAGAGCTAGGAAGCTCGATTTAGGACCTTCAATTTGAAAGAGGACAAGAGTTTGCAAGGAATATGTTTTCTTAGCAGATTAAATTAATAGGTTTCCTGCCTAACTTAGCTTAGATATGAATTAAATTAATTGCCAACATCCTCAGAACAAAGCATATATATATATATATATATATATATATATATATATATATATATATATATATATATATATATATATATATATATATATATATATATAAAAGATTAAATTTTATTTTGTGATCGTCATTGGTGGAGTTACATGGGGGCCACCAGGAGAAATTGCCCACATGAGGCCGCATGTTCAAACTAGACTAAGATCCTCCAGAGGCAGCGTTAAAATTTTTTCATTGCCGACTCCAAACTATAGTTTCAAAATTTTAATAGGGGCAGAAATATAATTTTTCAAAATTTTTATATAGTTTAAATTAAATTTTTTAAAGTTTATGTATAAGCTTTTGAATTTTTTTTTTTTTTTAATTTGAAGGAGGGTCATGGCCACTACCAGGCCCCTGCTTCCGCCCCTTGTCCTCTAGGCATGCCTTAATATGCCTCTTAGGAGGCAGTATCATGAAATTTTAGAATTAAAATACTTATTTCTTAAAAAATTGAAATGATTAAACAAACAGAGTATTTGTTTTTGGAATTAAGAAGCTGAAAATTAAAATTTTTATTTCATAATGGCTTGAGGAGGAATTATGATTCTAGAATTTTCATTCTTGAATCAAAATTCCAAACCATCAAACTCCCCCTTAATGATCCGACTTAACCAGATGTAGTGGGAAAAAAAAACTTCTCACACTTAAACTAGATTGATAAAACTCCAAGGGAAGCAAACACAGAAATAATGGGAACTAAAAGAACGAGTAGGATTTCATTAAAGTTGATCTCTTGAGTACAATGATCCCTGACAACCTTTCTACAGACTAAAGTGGATCTCCTGGATCTGGATTCAAATAACAAGAAAATAATAAATGACTCATAACCAGAAAACCAGATAAAAAATTCATTCATATGTAGCATAACATCTTCCAGCTATTAAACAAAGAAAAGCAGGCCAAGTCGGGGGGTCGGCCCGACCATCAAGCTATAGTGTCCCTAGGCAGGGGAGGAGCCAAATATTTTTCATGAGGGAGGGTGAATTAAAGTTTCTAAATTTTGACAAGGTCGAAATATCATCCCTAGGTCTAGACCTGAATTCTCGGTCCAGAACCCATTTTGGGACCCGAGTGGCACTGAAAACCGATTCAAGCCGCTTTCAAACCTGATACAGCTAATTCCAGTCTGTTCTTTCAGCCCTGAACCAGTCCCAGTCCCTGTACCGAACCGGCTCCTTTATTTAACTCGAACACATCCCCAAACCTCATTCATACCTATTATTTTATCCAAACCCATGCCTAAACCTCAAATACGAACCCAAATCCAAGATACAATCTTAACATGAATCCTTATCAGTACCTATGCCCAATCCAATACCGATATCTAAACCCATATCCAAGCCATTATATAGACTCTAAGCCGAACCAAAACTTGACCCAGATGATCCAAGTTCAATATTATCCTTCCAGTACAGGTACATCTTGGGAGACTACTAGTTTGATTCGTCGAGGTCCACTTCTTCTCAACCCGGAGAGAATGATGCAAGAGTAGAGCATCAAGATCCATTTCCAATGTTTTGGGTTTTGTTTATTGTTTTCTTTCTATTTGGATCTAGATCCAGGGGATCTGATTTAGTATATATAAGGGCTGTTAGGGCTCATTTGTACTCAAAGATAATCTTGATGAAGCCCTAATTCATTATTGGCGTTTTTTTTTTCAGTAGGTTTTCAAGGTGGTGGAATTGAGGAAAGGTCCTCTTTTCCACTTCGTCACCGCCCATTTGTGATTGCTAATATATGGAAAACATGAACATTGAGATAAAATGGACAAGATAAATATTAATTTAGGTGGTGTTTGATAGCTTCATATTTCAAATCCAAGACCAAAATAGCACAGATTTCTGATCGATCTAAAATCTGTGCTAAGTTTGACCAACTTTTTAAAACAAGATATCTCACTAGCATGGATCTCAAATCTGCGTTACATATAAGAAAGAAACATGGATATGAGGCCCCGGGGGAGGACTTGTGTTCTGACCTCAAATTCACGGATTTGAGGATGTGAGATCTTTGGCGATTAGAGGTCATCACTGACATCATATCTGTAGTATGGGTTGTTTGGTAATTATAACACTTTGTAAATATTCTATGAATCTATCCCAAAAATTAGAACATGTTCATAGAATAATAGAACTGAAGTTCCTTTGAGGCAAATTCACCAAACAATCACAAAGTGTTCCGTTTGTCAAATGACCTTGTAGTGTCTAGCAAACACACCCTTAGTGGTTCATGGAATAATAGAACTAAAGTTCCTTTGAGGCATATTCATGAAACAATCACAAAGTGTTCCATCTGTCAAATGACCTTGTAGTGTCTAGCAAACACACCCTGGCAAGGTTTACTTTCTTTTGGCAATAAGCAACATTTAAAAAGTATATGACTAACATGCCTTCTTTATAGGGCACGTTCTGAAAAATGTTCTTCAGGGTAAAAAACAGCAATCTTCATTTTCAGAGACATGCACTATCTTAAAAGTTAGGCTGCATTTCTTGCATCCTCACATTACTCCTATTAGATTTCTTTGTTAAATGCTCTCTCTCTCTCTTTCTCTCTCTCTCTCTCTTTATATATATGTGTGTGTGTGTGTGTGTGGTGGCATGTTTAGACTACTTGAAAGCAGTGGCGGAGCCAAAAAAATTGGCTGGCGTGGGCAGCCTTCAGTACACATAGCAGTGGCACTGTTACCCCCACCCGTCACCTTGAAAATATTTTGGGCTGGCATGGGCAGGCGCCCACACCTGCCCCACGCTGGCTCCGCCACTGCTTGAAAGGATGTCTTCTTCCGCAGACTGCCATGCGCTTGATTTCTCCAGTGTGCTTCATTCTATTCATTCAGACATTTTGGTAGGGGACGAAGCATGTTGTAAACCTCAGTTTATGACATCTCTTCTTTCTCTGCTGTAGTCATTAGTTATTGTTATTTGTTGTTTTCGCATCCAAATCCCTTGGATGTTACTCCATTTAATGAAGTTCTTTCCAGCTCTCTCTCTCTCTCTCACACACACACACATACTTGCATGCATTCGCAGCCTTGCCTTGCCATGCTACTTTTTGTTGTTCATGGTTCTCAAATTGATTGACCGGACTTGTTCTGTCAGACTACTTAGGTGGAAAGCATGCCGATCATCCATTCTGGGTCTGGTTCCTGAAATCTCTTAATAGGAGTTTTATGCAGAGGTGCCAACTGAGGAAACATGATGATGATTAAAATGCAAGGTCTTTCTTTTTATGGGCTCTTCCATGTACTGTCATATTCAGTTCAATTTTCACTATGCAAGAACCATGCAACGGTACAATAGCTTGATTTGTGGGAAATGTTGTTGTGCATATACATCAACCTTAGAAGAGTTTTGCCCATGGTGTTGCTTTTGATTGATCACAGAATGAATTGACTTGTAATGCTCTCTTCCTCATTCTATCACTGCTATCTCATTTTAAGCTTTGTTCATGAATTTCTCTTAGAACTCTACTTTGATTTCATTATCTCATAATCATCAATAGGCCTGTTTGAACAACTATGACAAACCCAACTTATGTGCTGCTTGATGGTAAGGTTCACTTGTCATAGACTTTGATCAATTGATTGTGAATAATTTTGTTTGCATTACCTTGTAAGACAATATGAGTCGGCCCGGTCACCAAGCTTTTAGAAAATGCACTTCAAACTACATTCAGGGGGGTTGTTTGGCAGTAAGTACGCTTTATGAGTGTTTTATAAATCTGACCTCAAAATTAAGGTAGATTCGTAGAACACTTGTACTAGTGCTTTATGCATCTATCCCAATCTTTGAGGCAAATTCGTAAAATACATACAAAATATTCTTGCTCCCCCATGGATACCCAATATACCAAGTAAATTTATAAGTACTTTTATAAAGTTACAAATTTATAATACTAGATATATAAGAGCTACGTGCTTAGAACCTACATATTTGGTTTGCCACAGGTGGTAGTGTACTAATGGGCAAATACATTGTGCACTGGTAGGCCTCTTGTGGTTGGGTGATCCAAGAAAATGCTGAAATGGGTGGCCACCTGATGGTATCACCAGTGGCGGAGCTACATTGTAGCCTGTGTGGGCAATTGCCCACACCAGCCCATAAAATTTACTTTATTTACATATAAAAAGTCATTAACTTTCAGTTTTTTTATATGTAAGTGCCCCTTAAAGTTTCAAATTTACACTTAGAATGCTTGTTAGTTAAAAATTTCTGGCTCGGCCGCTGTGTATGGCAACAGTCATACTTCATTAGACAACAAATCCAATGTCAATATTTCAAACACGTACATTTTAGTTAGAAACACAGCCCTAAGAATGAGATTGAATTGAAAAGAAAACGCATAGATGGTTTTGGAAACCAGGCTGTGATGAAAATGTACAAGTGTATTTCACAAAGCCAAATGCACGAAAGTGGCACGCACAGATGGTATGTATGATGGTAGCTCTCCATTGATGTTTGGCTAATATATACAACACTAGTCTCATGTTTGAAAAAGTACCTTCTTTATTTCCCTGGCACAGTTGGAAGTTGTACATGAAATGTTGGTTGCAGACATGAAAAGAGTGAATGGGCTGTCACCTACTCTGCCATGTAGCGGAAGGTTCATTTATTTTGTTGGAAAGGTCTACATAGAGCTCTACAACAAGTTGAGCCAACTTGAACTCAACACGAAATCTTAAAAAAAAAACTTGATTGGAGCTCGACTCATTTATAAACAAATTGAGTTCGATTTTAAATTTACGATTAAAATGTTAAACGAGTCGAGTTCGAGTAGTAAGAACACGACTCGCTTACTTTGAGTCATATATTCCCTTTGATGAAGGACCTGTTATTTCAATATAATGATCTGTCTCCCAGTAAAGCTAGTAGGTTTTGGTTCTGGATAGTTCTCAGGCATATATTTTCTGACTATTTCTTTGAAAGATATTCTCCAACAATCGTTTTGAACATTTGCCTAGTATTTTCTACCTAGCTACTTTTCAACCAGTTCAATCATTTTTCGCATGATAATTTCAATTGGATATTCCCATTTAATTTGATGCACAAAGTTTAAATATTTTTCTATTGGACTCCAGTAGTCTCTGGCCTGGATCCATTATCCATTCAAGACTCAGAATCCATCTTGTATTTGGTTCCGTATTCACTATCTAAATAGCTTCCTATCATAAGTCCATCCCAAATCACCTTTAAGTTGGATTTCGATCGCCCAAGCCCTAAGTCTTCTTCTATCCGGATTCAAGGTTCATTTTCTAAATGGATCTGCTCACTACCGGCTTCAGGATATTCCATTTGGAACTTCATTAGAAATTCGTGCTCTTTTCAACTTTATTCTAATCAAATTCAAGTCTATCTCAATAATAAATCCGAATCAAACTCAATGGACTTCTTGCGACTTTCAAATAAAATCAATCTCTGCAGGAATTTCGAATAATTTTCAAAGTCAATTTGTTGTTTCAAGTTAGGGTTTAACTAATTTTCATTTAGAAACAAATTTCAGCATTTTGGTTTCGGCGTTAAAGTTATAGTTCAGCGGATGAAGAAGATCCTGCCCCGATTGATTGGGACAACTCAAAGGCCTTTGTTAAGTCTAGGGCGATCCAATCTATGGCCAATGAGCTGCTCCATCTATTTGACAATAGGAAAGAGGCAGTGACTTGTCTCAAACTTCAAGGCATATGATAGAATATCTTGGAGATTCTTGCAAAGCAACCTCCTTTATCTTGGATTTCACCCATCATGGTTGCAAAAGCTTATGGTTTGTGTCTCGAGTTTCCTCTAAAGTGATGATTACTGGAGAGGTTCACTACTGTGAGGGGTGTTGGGCAAGGAGATCCAATGTTTCGCTACCTATTCATCCTACTAATGGAAATTATAGCAAGAAACTTTAAGGGGAAAATAATAAGGAGGGCGGTTCGCCTCCCCTCCTCAGTTAGAGCCACACCAGATGTTCATTGTTTAATGTTTGCATATGATCTTTTGTTGTTTAGTGCGGCCTTAGCCAAACTGCTTACTAGCATCAAGAGTATCCTCAACCAATTAGAGGAGAGAGTGGTCTTCATACTCAATAACTCCAAATCCTCAAGATGCTCTTTTAGTGCAAAGGCTGGCCAACATTGGTGGCTGGCAGATGGTTAAGCTGCCCTTGGGTGTTCCTCTTGTTAAGAGAAACTTAAGTGTGGAGCATTGAGGAGGGCTGATTGCTAAGTTTGAGAAAAATATGGCTCCTTGGAGATCCCAACTCCTATCTTATGTTGGGTGTGTTTGCTTTATCACTCATAACCTGAGCTCCAAGGGCAATTTTTGGATGCAATCCTTCTCTCTCCCAACTGGTGTGGTAAAGAAGTTTGAGAGATGCATGGCCGGATTCCTTTGGAATCCAGAGGACAACCGGCAAGTCCACCAAATAGCACGGAGGTCTTGTGCATGCCCAAAGCGAAAGGAGAGATTAGTATACACTCTCTTGAGCATGTAAATGATTCTATACTTGCGAGCAAACTTTGTTCTTCCTTTAATAACAATTCCCTCTTTGCTCAGGGGTGCAGGGTGAGATATCTTAAATCTAAGAGTTTGTGGATGTTGCCAAAGCCATGGAAGGACTCTTGGGATTGGAAAAGCTTAGAAAAAAATTAGGAAAAAGATAAAAAACTAGGTGAGGTGGAAGATTGGCGATGGAAAATCAGTCTCCTTTTGGTCAAACTGATGGCATGATGAAATTTTGGTGAAATCAATGAGTAGGGTGGAATATGGTGTCATAATTGATCAGTTGAAGCTATTAATGGCTGAGGTAAAGGAGATGGGGTGAGGCTAGACTAGCTCTGAAGAGCAAGGCATTAGCCGCAAATGGTCATATTCAACTAACTAGTGGAGCTGACCAACTAGTTAGCAATGCCTAGGAACTCAAGGATCTAAGCTGTAGGTGGATTTGGGAAGCCACAAGTCAGAAGGGTAGTCATGAAGGCTGGTGAAAGGGTATATGAAACAAACACAATTCAACTAGAACAAGTTGGACTACTTACATTGTCAGCCACACATGACTAACCACTCAAGACATATTACAAAGGCACAAAGCGCTTTTTGGCAAACATTTCATGATTAATGTGAATTAACCCAATACCAAATCTTCACATATTTGTCATATTGATGGATATTATATATCCTTTTGAGTCATTCAAACATCTCAATTTCTTCTATTGTATGAAGATTGAAAATTTTCAAGAACAAACTTAAAAGTTTTCTGTACACCCAAAAAACTTATAAACGGTACAAATTTCCTTATATAAAAGAGAAATGTTTCAGGAAGAGTTCTTTAGTATGTGATGTCTGGGTATGCAATTAAGACAAACTTCTTCAACCAAGTACACTTGAAAAGTTTTTTCCTGCTTATAAAAGTAAATGTTCTAGCACTGTTTGGCATTAAAGATAAGGATGCCCCAAAAATCAGGTAGATACATGAAACACTTGAACAAGTGTCCTATGAATCTACCCCAATTTTGAGGTAGATGCATGAAACACTTACATGTTGTTCATAATGCCAAACAGCCCCAAAAGATCATGGAGCTACAAAAAGGTTGTCTCTAATGTGGCGCAAGTCAATAAAAGATAAGTTTGAAAGGAAATTAGGTGATGGGACAATGGTTATAGGAAGGACAGTTCATACATTTTGCAAAGAGATCATTTTGTTCGAAACTTAGCTTGTATTGAGAATTTTCAAAAATTCTAAATAGACACATCAGAGAAAAGAGAAAATATTAGCACGGCTGAGGAATCCAATTAGAGACCGAAGATGCATAACAAGCAAAACCCTAAAGTGCAAATGTCTTAAGCTTTCTTGGCAGTAGAGAAAAGAGAGTGATTCTTTTATCACATAGCCAAGTAACAATGATCTTTAAATTAAGAATTGCTATGTGCGGGTGCTGGTTCCGCTTCCTTTTTTTTTTCCATTGAATCACTGGCAGGATCTAATACATACACACACACACACACACACACACACACACACACACATATATATATATATATATATATATATATATATATATATATATATATATATATATATATATATATATATATATATATATATATATATATTCAATCCTGCCAGTGTCATATGTTTTCAAGTGACAAAATGTTAAAATTGGTCGCTAAAAATAGTCAGAATATTGGTATTAAGAATGATTTTTAGTGCGGTGACGGTTTATGGTGGCTGTAGCAATAATTTATAGTTTTTTAATCACAATTTTTTAAACTTTAGTTATCTATAATATCAATTTTTTCTATATATATATATATATATATATATATATATATATATATATATATATATATATATATATATATATATATATATATATATATATAAACACACACATATACACATGCAGCTCGATGCAACATGGGATTACGTGTGTGAAAGATCTAGATAAAACAAAAGGGTCTATGTAACATCTTCTACTTGGCACCACGTTCCACCCATGTGTCCCAAGGACATAACACCAACGTGAATCTACCAAGGAAATGCATTATGTACAAGTTTTAGCCCGATCAGCTACGTTATGTTCCTTGATAAAATGGTGCGAGTAGATGAATTACGCTAGACACGGTAAGGAAGCTTTGGGGATCGGTGTTTACCAAATTGGTCTTAAGTATAACCAGATTCAGGTTCGGCATTGATCCATATTTTAAAAACCTGATTTGGATCCAATTACCATAAGGTCTCGCATTTCCACGTAACTGGGTTGGATTTTGATCGGATCTAAATCTAATACTATTAGTAACTGTATCTATATTTCTTCACCATTTGCAGGTGTACAGATTTGAAACCTGACTAGCAACCGGATACATCGACCCGATATTGTGATGTAGAATCGGAAACATTGGTTTTTTTCTTGTTTCACTATTTTGTAGTTATTTAATTAGAAGAAGAGTAACTACCCTTGATCCGAATCGGGAACTTCGAGCAGTTTTTTTCCTGGAAAAAAAAATCATCTACAGTAAAGTGAACGATCTGAAGAGTGAGGGCCTTAATTATTTCATAAATAACTCAATTGGAAGAAAAAGAAGAGTGAGGCCCATATGTGGAATAAAAACCAAAAAGGTGGTATTTCAAATGAAATTTTCTCTCCTTTTTAACTGCCATACATTAAACTGTTCATGGACAAACGAAGTCGTTCTGTTTGACAATGTATGATATCAGGTTCATTGTGTTTTTGTTTTCAGCAATTATTCATGTTCTTTTTTGCAACCGATATAATATATATATATATATATATATATATATATATATATATATATATATATATATATATATATATATATATATATATATTACATAAAAATGAAATGTAATTTCGTCCGATTCCAAAAAGAAAATGTGATTCCCTTGAGGCTTTCTGAAAACCGATTCGCATTTTTTGAAGTGATTCGACCAACATTGGTGAGCTTGGGACTCTTTTGTGTCTTTGACCGTCAAACGGAAGGTTTTTTAGTCATTTCTTATAAAACCCCAGTTGCTTTTCCATTTCCGAATTTCGGACAGCGATAAAATATAAATTGGGTTCGTTATTTTTGTTAAACTCTCCTTCTCTCGTTCTGTTTCTCTCTCTCTTCTTCTTCGGTTTCTTCTCTCCAGGAGGGGGGCAATCCTTCGTCGGCGTCGTCTCAGGGGGATGGCGTACCGGAGAAGGCACTCTGCGAAATCGTCGTCGACGTTCGTGGAGGATGCTCCTTCCTCCCCCTGTCACGACGACGGCTCGTCGCTCGCCGCCCGGGCGATCAGGGCGTCGTCCCTGCATCGCGACTCCTCGTTCTCCGCCGCCTACGGGGAGACCGTCATCCCCTCCCCTCACCGGGACTCGACAAACCAGGAGGCGCCTCCTCTTTATGAGCAGCAAGAACAGCATCAGCAGCAGCAGGTCGGTTTTTCTTCGTCGATTTTGGGTCTTTTGTCGTTTTTCGCGAGAATCTGCTGAGGACTTTGAGGATCGGTGGCGGATTTGTGGGTTTCTTGGTCGAGTGCGGCGATTTTTGATGAATCTTGATGGAGTTTTGGAGTTTTCGTGGGGTTTTAAGTAATCAGGATCGGGATAGCTTCTTCCATTTGCTTTTGCCTGTCGTGTTATTGTCATAGGTAGCGAATTTTTAGGTAGAGAGCTTCAGGAAAGGTGATCTAACGGTAATACTGATGGAATCGTACCTGATTTATAGTTTTAGTCTTTTTCCTCAGTGCGACTTTGTTCTTCTTGTGAGCTAACATTTGTGGATTCTGGACCGTGAAATGTTGGTCTGTTGTTCATTTCATTTTGTTGTATGATGTTGCATCTTTTCAACTCGTTGTCTTTCTTATTCCTATTGAAGGTCCTCTTTAGGTTTTAGATAAATCGACATGATCGCCTTAATCTTAATATGGAGAAAGGTTCTTTCTCTTTTACGTTTGTTCTTATGCTGAGTACTTTTCCAATTCTATCTGTCATGGAGACAAGTTCTTTAACGAAATCATGGTGCATCTAACCACTACGAAGTATATATTGTCTAATGTTTTAGTATTTGATGCGATCACATGCACTTTTTCTTCTTTTTTAGCAATTTTTGTTGTCGGGATATTAGTTCGTCTCTCATGTTTATATTGCCAAAAGGTGCTCTGTCTGCGTATTCTCTCAAAGTGAATGGAATTTAATTATTCATTACCTAAGTGTTAACATCCAAAAGGAATTGTCAAAGTCAAATGGGAGATTGGGGTTTGTTTATCTGAATTATGTGGCATTTAGTGTCTTTCACGGTTATCTTTTTTATGTTTTCTGGGTAGGAGAACAATCCAAACGTAAAATTGTGGTCAGGAATATCTGGTTTGTGTCGAACTTCCCAACTGTTTGGGGCTTCGGTTCTGATTATGGAGAAGTTCTTCTTGTTTGTGTCACAGTACAGCTTACTAAATTATGCGTCCTTCATGTTGAAGTCTTGATGTCCAGAGTCCAGACTCATCGCAACTTTTACTTGAAGAATATAGCTGGCCTGAGCAGTTGCTTTGTGAATTTATGAATAATTTGGTGGTATAAGGTGTTGTACTAACCAACAAATGTTGTGCATAATATAGCACATTGTAAGATGTTATAATACACAAATAACTATGAAGAAAAAATTATATAGTGCATCCTTGAAACTGAATTGTTGAATGTAACATACCAAAACTGCAACAAATAACTATGAAGAAAAAATCATATAGTGCATCCTTGAAACTGCATTGTTGAAGGTATCCTACCAAACTGCACTATATTATATGTCCCCGCAAGACACGGGCTGCATCTTAAATTGCACCTTCTGATGTAAAATGGTGGGAAAATAAGTATTTTTTAAACATAATGTCGCATAAATTTCTTAAGCTGAATATGTTTGTATTCCATATTTAATGTAAAGAACTAAGATTTAAGGCTGATTTTATGCAACAAAATATAACTTTTTTTGGTTTTCCATGTAAATGCCTGTCTATGTCCTCTAAAATAAAAATTCTCAAGTTTTATGTCCCTTAAGTTGTCTCAAGACTCTGAGTAAGTCATGTATAATACGTTATCTGTTCTGATAAAACATTTGGATATGCATAATATTGTTGCAAAAATCTAACTGGTTTCTATTGGTGAGGTCATTCTTGGGTATTATTCATGAAGTCATTTTTCTTGAGAAAATCTCATGAATTTAAAAGAAAATGGTAAAAAGAAACAAAAATAAAATAAATGAAAAACTAGAAAGAAGATATGGAAAGAATAAATGAAGAATTAGCTTTTAAAGTTTTAAACTAAGAAAGGACAATTAACAATCATGAAGATAAATATCTATCTAATACAAAGAGAACAATCAGAAGACAACATTTAAACTTCAATAGTTTCATTGTGAACTTGCATGAACATAAACAAGTTTCCTTTTTTCAATAAAAATCTGTATCATCATGATGCTGCACCACAATCAGCATTAAAAATCTACTCTGTCAATGGTAGGTGAAACCGAATATCAAAATATTAATTATTAAGCCAACTGTCAATGCTGAGTAAAGACTAAATGGAGGTTATTCTATGCAAGTGAATATATTTGAATTCAAAACATAGATGAAATATTAAAATGAGTTATTTTTCAGTTGGTCATACTTTGTCTTTAATAAAAAAAATGAACCACACTTTCAATTTCTTAGTAAGAGTCATATTTCGCTGCAATCACATGATAAAGAAATTATTGAACTTGTTGACAGTTTGTTAGCAAGTAAACAAACTTCTATTGGCACAATAAAAATTATAAATACATCTTTAGTTATATTTCATGAGATTGCAACAGCGTTCAAATTAATTAGAAACATTCTCACAGTTTGATAAACTGTGAAAAACACTTTTGTCAGAAAAATATACCTAAGTAACAAGTTTTGGAGAAAATTGGTAGATGTATTTATTTATTTTCACTTGTGAAAAAGTAAACAAAGAATTAAATTTTCAAAAGAAACCAGATCCCAAAGCCCTAACTAACCTGTTTCCTTACTCTTCTTTTTTCTTCCATTTGTTGTTCTTCCCTCCTCTTATCTGTTTCTCTGCTTCTTAATTGCAGTCAGACAGCAGGTGTTAGTTGCAGGGGAATGTCTTCTAGCATCCATTTTCTACACGTTAGTTTTTTCTCAAATGGGTCAGCAGATCTCAGTTGCAGGCTTGCAGCCATAGGGGTGTCTCTACAGTTTCCCAGCTCTAAATCCTCTATTTTTTTCTTTTTTCCCCTTGTTGACATTTAAAAAAAAAAAAACTTTCTGATCTTGTTTTGCCCTCAAGTTTCTGTTCTTACACAAAGATATCTGTCCTAAACACTTTTAAAATGCCAAATTTGCTATTGAGAAGATCACCTAAACATGAGGTCACAAGAAAATGCAAAAAGACATGGAAAAGGAAAAGATGATGTTGCATTCAATTACCATTTCCCGTTTGTACCACTTTCTGAAGATTACATTTTAACTAGCTCATACTTTTGCATTCAAAGATAGTTGCCCATAATGCAGAAATGGCTCATCTAAAATTATAGAAATAAATGATTTCTTGATATAGATTAAATGAAGGGTAAAATGTTTGAACCTCTCCTTCATTTTGCTACTAATTGAGTCTTATGCACCTGTCTATTTATTGCATCCTACCCTCCCAGCATTTCTTGAATATGGACTGCAGGTTGGTTTGCTCCCCAGCATTACTTATATGTAGATATATAGGTAAAAGCATGTCTAGATGCCTGTCTATGACCCTAAATGCCTATACATAGAGAGCTAAGATATCTCAAACAAAAAATTAATACTTTTTTTTTTAATTTTAGCACCAAAATTCTAATTCTTCATTTTTGTTTGACCTATATAGTATATATTTTTAAGGTGAAGGAATTTCCAAATCTCCATTTCTGTCCTTTTTCCTCTTCCCCTTTCTCCCTTCCCCATATTTTCTATCAGATAGAGTGCCTAGGTGGCTAGGTCTTAACCTAGGTCTTTTTTGGGGGTTTGCTCTAGGCTTGTCTTGGGATCTGGAATGTAATCTGTCCTAGCTCTTTTAACTACTTAGATGTGTGCTCTATAGGTGGTTCTTATGCATAAGTGGACAATATTTGATTATTGCTATGTGACGACATTTCTTTTTAGAGGCCCTTTGCTGTGTGCTTTTTGCCTTCTTGGTTTTACTATGGACTAAATTAGTTGCCATATATTCATTTTGATGTGAAAAGTAATACGCCAGTTTGTTTTGGATGAAAGTAATTTTATTCTTCCCAAACTAATATTGGAATTTTCAGACTAATAGTGGAGCTTTCTGTGATCGCTTGTCATTATCTTGTTTACTGACTGTTTTTCACTGTGAGAAACTTATTATGTGAACATTCTGGCACTTCTGGGTGCAGGCATCTACAACATATGAATACACATCAATGAAAAATTTAAATGATTCCAAGTCCGGGTTTTGGGGTGTTCTTGCTAGAAAAGCTAAAAACATCTTTGAGGAAGAGGATGGCACTCGGAAGGCTGAAATGTTTGGTCGAGGTGGCCCTCAAAAATTTGGTCGAGAGAGCCCACAGACCTCTGTTGCCTCTGCAGGTGTTCAGGTGTGATTATTATCGCAATAGTTGTTGTCATCTTATTGCTGTCAAACTTTTTAGTAAATCATTGGCCTTTGTGTTTCTCCTGGGGTACCTGGCTTTTTTATTTTGCTAAAATGATCTTTAAAATTTTTAAACTGTGTTTTATCATGTCTTTGACATTCTGCTACAACAGTTGACCATGTTCTACACTATCTCTTTTCTTGCTATGGGATCTTTAAAATTTTTAAACTGTGTTTTATCATGTCTTTGAGATTCTGCTACAACAGTTGACCATGTTCTACACTATCTCTTTTCTTGCTATGGGATTCATTCATCCTTAGTTGTGGCCTTCGTATTTGCTGTTTCAGCATTCATATCAATCTACTGAAACTTCAAGGAGAACGGAGAACCCTGCCATTCAAAAGGGCTTAGGTGCCATTGCTTCCTCCCTCAATTATATTGGTGGCAAATTAGAAAATGCCTTGGAGGTAAATCATATCTGTGTTTTATAATTTTAATTAGGCCATTTGATGTTTGTTCTTAACAAATTACTGTGCAATGTGCAATAAGAAATAACTTTACTTAAATTAGCATTTCATTGACAATGAGAATGTGAGATTCTTTCTCTTTGAGAAGAATATATCTTTAAAATACGAGAGTAAAATGGTTTTCTAGAATAGAAGTGCTCACTCGTTGATGAGATGAGGTTGAACAGATAGCTTCTTCAATTTTGTGCTCCTATCTGTAAATAAACTTTCTCAGAACGACCTTCTTATTTCCCTAATTTCCTGAATGCCTCCTGACCTGGGTAGTCAAAAAACAACCCTAGGTGCACACCAACGCCCTAGTGTCCACCCTTTCCAACTAGGCTGGGCATCTAGTGTCTAAGTCAAAGAAAATGTTTACATTTTTCTCCTATCTTCTTCTTCTTCTATCTATTTAACCTTTTGTCATTCTTCTTTCTCCCTTCTACCATTTTTCTCTATTTTTTCTTCTCCTTCTCCCTCCCCTTCCTCATCTTTTTTCGTTTCGTATACTGTCTTGGCCTGCCTACATGCTGCCTGCACAAGCCTAGGCTCGCCTAGTCCTTTTGACTACTAAGCACTTGACTGTAAACACATGGCAAACCTGCTAAGTTGTATGGATCTTGCACACCTTTCTAGACTCAGCGTGTGGCTGGTCCTCAAAGAGTGTTCTAGAGAAGCATAGGTAAATATCTACATCACATGGACATGGGTCCACTCTCCACCGCTGCTTGGGTGCAGCAAAGTTCACAAAAGTGGCAGTGAGCATGGGCAGACAGAGTGGGTAGAGAGAAGATTCGGATTATTTTACAACTTCTGACGAATTTTTCTTGATTTCTTAATATATATATATATATATATATATATATATATATATATATATATATATATATATATATATATATAATATGGGGACAGAGAGAGATAGAGAGATGCTTGCAGTATCTTTTTATTTTGTGTTCTTTTATTATTAGTACAAAATCTGAATTGATAAAACATGAAACAACATTCAACAGATTCTAGCTGGTGCAGGATTGTAGTTTTGATATTCATGAGCCTGATTACTTTTTTCGGCACACATTGAATCTCTGGCTAGTTGGTGAGTTGGTGATTGACCAACCTCTGTTTTGAGCTAGTGACTAATTGGTTGGGCTAGCCAATTAGTCTGCCTAGATGGTCAGCCAACTAATGTTGACTTACAAGCATATATTATTTTTTGTATCAACTTGGATCAGGTCAAAGTGGAAAATCCTGATTTGTCTTTTTAGGGTCTTGAACTACCTGTGTGCCCCTAGCTCTTATGATACGTTTGAAATTAAAAACCAATATTATTCTTCCTTTTATTCTTTGTTCGAAATTTGTTATTTAGAATTCCTCAACTTCTTTATCCTAAGAGAGCCAGTTAAATGAATTCCTCAGCCTCTTTATCCTGAGAGAGCCAGTTGAATGACGTCTACCGATATTGATCACTACAAATGTGAAAATAATGATTCCATGAATGATGGTTTCCATCCTAGTACAGTGTGACATGCTTCAAGCCTTCAATGTAAATGGATATTATTATCTTGCTGGTTTTAGTACTATCAATGAAACTAAAAAGAAAGGCAGTTGTTTCAAAGAAATGCCATTTTATAAGTTCCAAATTCTTCCTCTCCTTATCTTGCTTCAAATTGATCTTTGGTCCTCTTCTCAGGAAGGCCTGACAATTGTGGAATCTAAAGCTGCTGATATTATCTCAGACACACGCAAGCTTAATATCAGGAGAAAAGCAAGCACTTCTGGGACACCTGGTCAAACACAACCCATTTATCCAGAAGCAAAGAATCTTCATATGCCTGCCATTTACACTCCATCTACACAGACAGACTATGAAACTCAACTGAAGGCATCTCGCGACGTAAGGTGGCAAATGTGTGTTGTCATTGAATATGTGAACTGTTCCCATTTCTTCTGTTTTTTTCTTTCTTTTGGTTTGGCTGTTATTGCTGCTCTATTGAGCATGTGCAACTCGTGGGTGTTCATACATTAGGTAATCCTTCTTTATACAATGGCAGGTTGCAATGGCCATGGCTGCAAAAGCCAAGCTATTGCTTCGTGAGCTAAAAACTGTTAAAGCAGATTTGGCATTCGCAAAGCAGCGATGTACCCAGCTAGAAGAGGAAAACCGGATTTTGAGAGAGTCGAATGAGAGGGGTGATAGTCCAGAAGATGATGACCTGGTAATGGTCTGCTCTATAATATTTTTTTATTTTGTCATCCCAGAATGTGAATGCCTGGATTTTTCCCTGTACCTTCATGCTTATTGAAGATATCATGCCTGCGTTTAAATTTTAAGCTATTTATATGTGCCATTTGAGAAGGAACAAATGATGACCTGTTTGCCTCACCTCCTTCTGTTTGAACTTTGAACATCCCCTATAAGCAATTGAGCTTTTGGTGATGCCAGATACCTGATCACTTAACCTTATATGGCTATGGCTGGTAAATGACCTGAATAGACCAAACAAAGGATGGTTATGCTCCACCTGTTCCTTAGATGAACCAGGCGAGCTCACGCTAATGGTGGCCGCAATTTAAATGAACCATGAATACATACTTTCAGATCTAAAAGTAACAGAATCTCATTAAAGATATATTTTGCCTATTGCTAAGCTTCTGATGTTTCTTGTACGTTCCAGCAGATTGCTACCAACTGATATGATTAATGGGTCAATTGGTTTCTAGTTTGCTGCCAATGACTTTCATTTAGAAATAATTTGTCTCCTTGTCTAATCCTTGCTTGCATTATCATATTTTTATTAATCTATAGAAACATTTACTTATTTATGCCAACCCGACCTCTTACATTCTACAGAAAAGTTCATCACTTTTATTTTACTTTTTTTCTTCTGTGTCCAATTTTTTTCCTTTTGACGGTTTCTCTTTTGCTTCTATGTGGTTTCTTTTTCTTTCCACCATGATAAAAACGTAGGAATAAAGCCTAACCAAGCATGTTAGTCATCCCAGCACGAAGAATTCATTTTCTCCACAAGGAGGGATAGGATTAAGGTGACAACTAAAAATATGTCCTGAGTATTTTAATCCTTAGATAACAAAGACATTTGGGGAAGGGAATCAAGGAACTTCCTTGACCGCAGGTGTAGTGGTGCTGTAAGGTATCCCTTGATTTTACCTCCTGTTTGACCTAGTTGATAATTATCAATTTAATCAAGGACTTATTAGATTTCCCTATAATTTCAATTATTGTGGTTATGTTCCACAGATCCGACTTCAACTTGAGACACTGTTGGCTGAGAAGGCCAGGCTTGCCCATGAAAATTCCATCTATGCACGTGAGAATCGTTTCCTGCGTGAGATTGTAGAGTATCATCAACTGACGATGCAGGACGTTGTCTATTTGGACGAAGGGATTGAAGAGGTAAAAGAAGTTTATCCAATCACCATCCCGTTTGAGACTCAACATGCACAAGTACCATCTCCAACACTCGACACGTCTCCTGCCCCTCCTGGTTCTGCTTCAAGCACTCCTTCTCCTCATGCTCCTCCAACCCCTTCATTGCCTCCAGTTGCTTCACCCCCTCCAGCTCCTGTTGTGTGACCAAAGCTTGTGCCAGAAAGCGGTGTAAGATTTTTGCTTCTGTACATTAGTTCCATTATGTGAGTCTGCACAATGTCCCTATTTTTCTATTTTTGGGTTGTCCTCATTGTTTAATGTATCAGTAGTGTTCATCTCTCGTTTTGTTTTTCAATTGTTAAATTGTGATAAAAAGCTTGAAATTTGTGGGCTTTTATCAGCGAACAATAAAAAATCCTGCTTGTTTGTGCTGGTTTGTGGAGAAGAAGTAGAAGAGGCTTGCTGACCTTCTGTGCTTTCCCTCTTAAGACCCTAGTTAACTTCAGAGTTTCACTCTTGAATTTGTATACCACGGACGTGGCTGCTAATTTGACATCTTTATGATGTCGTTGGCCAAATTTGAGTTTTCAGGAACCGCTACTCAGGTCGCGGCTCAGTGTGGCTGCATCCTGAACTGTTCCTCATCATTTATAAGTATGGAATAATCAAAACATTTTGCAGGTGTTCAATTTGATTTTTCTTATGGGACAATGACCCGAAAGATGTCTCAGGTTAGAAACTGCACTTGTCTCTCTACTCTTGGCATGGAATTTATGATAATCTTAGCTGCTTTCTCGCTTGCAAAAGTACCCTCAATTCAGCTCTGCTTCCAACATGATTTTGCAGTTGTAATCGAGCTCTGTCTGACCCGAGTGCCATGGTGAAACATCAATCGTGATGGGAAATGCCAGAAGAACAGCAAGTGTTGCATTCACGTCATGCTGTGAACGTGAAATGGGCCCACTGGTGCTAACTGGTAAAGTGTGACGGAAATGTCAGGACGGTACACATTATTCACAAATGGCTCACTGGGCCTAGCTCTATGTATTTTGTTCATGTTGAGCCCAAACGAAAATTTATATCCAGATCCGAGGCCTGTCCATCTCTATGTTCCCCGGTGGGTCGAGCCTGTCAGTTGTGTGGGAGTTCGAACCAAGTTCGGCTCACCTGCTAGGGCGTTGTACTCCAAGACTCAAGTCCAAAGATCAAGAGTTCAATATCAAAGCAGGATGAGTTTTTCTCTTTATTTTTCATGGTCTTGTCTATAAGAGGAAAAATGGAAAAACTTATTGGACGATGCACAAACCGGGCTTAGATTATCGTTGTTTTCTGTTTTTCGGAACTATTCCGTAAATGGTCGTTGGTGAAAGCATGAAAGGTGGTGGAACCATGGGATTAATTTTGTTCATGTTCGGCCCGGCAATCTGTTTCAGGCAATAGAAATTTTGCGGTGAAAGAGCAGGTAAGATGCCTTGATCAAAGTCAATCTTCTTCAAAAGCCACATCTTACTAGTGTTTTATTTGCAAGAGAAATTGTCAATGCAATCTTAATTGATGCGAGAAACAACAGATTGAGTCTTTGAATCCCTTGGTTGGCTTTAACTAATGCGAGAATAAAAGATTAAGTCTTTGATTCCCTTGGTTGGATATCAAATTCAAAGCCAAACGTATTGTTCTTTGCTTATTTGACAAACAATTACTCGAGCCTATTTGTGACCTGAATTGACCTTTTTTTACCGAGTACCGTAATAAAACAACCTTTCCTTTTACCGTTGTATTGTAATCCAACCAGATTTTAGCGCGTCTTTATTTACGTAGGCAGGCATTTTCAAGTGTTATTGTGATACACAAAAATGAGGGGATCCGGAAAGAAAAGGGCGTTTCAAATTTATAAAGGTAAGGGTTTTAATTTGTTGGCTCAAAAAATCATGGTTTTTCGTTCTTGCATTTTTTTGACACCAAACCGGGCCCGGGCGGGAAGGGCGGCCCGGCCCGACTCCCGCCCTCAGGCGGCCTCCACCCCGAGCCCTCTCTCTCTGCTCCCTCCCTCTCCCTCTGCTCTCTCTCCCTTCCGTCTCCCTCTGCTCCCTCTCCCTTCCGTCTCCTCTCCTTCTGCAGCTCGCTCCTCTCCCTCTCAACGGCCAGCAGCACCCACAAACTAAGAAGCATAAACGGGCGAGGTCTTCTTCCGTTCGATCTGTGAGAGGAGGAGGAGAGGAGAGGATGGCGTCGATGCTGAGGAGGAGGAAGGCGGCGGAGAAAGGTAGAGACGCCGACGGAAGAAGGCGACAGAGAAGGTAGAGACGCCGACGGAGGAGGAGGTCTTCTCCCGTTTCCCTCTCCCTCTACCTCTGCTCCCTCCCGTCTCCCTCTGCTCCCTCCCGTCTCCCTCTCCCTATGCTCCCTCTCCCTTCTGTCTCCCTCTCCCGTTTCCCTCTCCTTCCCTCTCCCTCTCCCTCTCCCGTTTCCCTCTCCGCCTCCGTCCACCGCAGCCCAACTCGCTCCCCTCCTTGCCTCTGTCCCCTGCAGCCCCACTCCTCTCCCACACCACCTCCATCCTCCGCAGCCCCTGCGGCCCACAGCTCGCTCCTCTCCCTCTCCACCTCCGTCCCCCTACAGCCCCGGCGCCCCGCTCCGTCTCCCTCTCCACTCGGCTCCCCCTTCCCGTGTCTCCCTCGCGGCGGGCCGGGCCTGACTTTTGGTGGCAGGCCCGATACCCAGGCCGGCAAGATTATCGGGCCGGGCCCGGGCTTCAGGCCCGATGGGCCGACCCGGGCCTGGTCTTAACGGGCCCAGCCCGATGCCCACCCCTAAGTATATACTAGGGCATGGTCCAAGTTTCGGACATTGCAGTGTCATATTTCTCTCCTTCTCTCTCTCCACACACATACACACACACACAGAGAGACATACCAGGACCTTTATTTTCAATACATCTCCTCCATTCTTCTATGATATAATCATGAATGTGATCCTTCGCCAGGAATTGTGGATCTGAACTTTACATTCAAGATGTCATGAATTTATAAAAGATATTTTCTAAATGTATGGATTAGGTGTCATAAAATTTTAAATGAATGTAAAGCTTCTAACACTCGTTCACGTGCCCCAAGAACACGACTTCTGTGGAGTTATATGCTTCTAGAAATCAGACCTGTATAATCCTTTTGTAAAAAATTCACAAATATAAGGTGTAGTAAACTAAAATGGGACCAACCTGACCAATTTCTCATGGAATTAAATGAATCAATCGAATAACATAATTAGATCACTCAAATAAAGGATGTACACAAGCACGTGCACACGTGTATAAAAATTTTCACTTCCCTTGACGTTCAATATCTGTTCTAGCTTATCCAACGTACGACGTCCATAGGGTGAAAATTGTTAATATTTTATTCACCAGCCCCACCATGCCACACTCTCGGAGAATTCTTTTCACACACTATTGTGCTATGCCATTAGTAGATGCAAGTACTGTTAGTTTTTTCTACTATTCATTGTCAGCAGATAACCTATAGGCTAGCTTGCTTTTGAGCAGCGAACCTGCGCAGAGAACATTGTTTACCTTCTTACCAGTCTTTGACCTAAAATTGCATCCCACCATACCGCATACAGAGATTGGAAACACTACTGCTTTAGATGCCGCAGGTTAGTCGGATCCCAATTGCTTCCACCTACAAAATAGCCTTCATAAGATGGTCTTCGCTATTTCCCCAAATGTCTTGAGAGGAAAAGCCAGGAAGTACCACCCTCTGGTGAATAGCAATGAAAACTCCGCCTCCCTCAAAACCCATGACAGTCAACCCTCTATGCAGTTAAAACATCCATCGGCCCTGCAGCTGAGGCGCTAGCCTCAGGTTTAGCCCGCTTAGAATACAAAAACAGGTCTCACTGTCAACGAGATTTCTCCATGTTAGAAACAAGGAAAAGAACATTCAGTTGAAATTATGGCAGATAAAGCATAGCGTTTAAATCCGGTTAGAGACACACACATATTCTTTTGACAGGCGCTTCTCACGGATGAAAAACCTAATAGATATCCAGCAAGTCAGCTTTCTAGCAAAGGATGCGCACCTTGAGTACGGAGCTCCTGTTATCATCTTCTTCGAATGCCCTGAGCCAACCCACCTAAGCAGCTGCACAGCGTCCTTGCAGACATTAAAGCCTCCTTGTCTAAAATTCAACTGACAAGAAGATAGGGTGAAAACAAAACTGGTGCTACGCTAGTAAATCTAACTATGCAAGGCGCAGGCTCATAAAACTGTGTGCATGTGTATATACAATCTTGAAGCATTTTCACGAGTAGAACACACACACGTATAAGTGGAACCTTTTTTCTCGAATAAACTAGATTATATGATGATTATTATTTACCCAGACTCCTCTAGAGAGGGCATCCTCGTACAACATATGATTACACTATTTCCATTATAGATGCTTTCCAGGAGACTTCGTATCATGAGCTAGGTGCAGCTTCTGGCATGGAGGAATATTGATTGCCGCAGGGAGGACAAGAAAAGCACACCCGTCTTTACACCATACAACCATTGTTAGAATAGCTGAAAGAACAGGCTTGTGGAACCATCCCCGAATGATTTAAGCTCTGCAGGTTTCACCAACGCTCTGCATAGGGGACATGTTCGCTCCCTCTCAAACCTGAAACCCGTAGCCATGATTTCCAAGTGCATTAGATTGCTTTTTCTCAATATTAATAGGCAATTGAGCAACACAGAAAAACCTAAACAGTTTACCAACCCCCAGAGCTAAACTGATATTGCTCACACAAGCAAGAGAAATAGTCAGGTTATATGGGATTAAGCACTCTAATCGTTCTAAAAGGTAAAAGTTCAGTATCAAGCAGAAGCCAGCTGCAGGGGAAAAATGAAATAGATTGGTCTTGAAGCCACACCATCATGACTTTCAGGTTCAAATCCCATCAATAAGAGGGGGCAAAAACCTTTTTGTTAATTCGAACTCCTTATCCATTCAAATAGGGTGACAGCCCTAATTTGAATATTTGTGAGCAAGAGAACAATATGTCGCTTGGTAAAACTCTCAACATATGTCAAAACAACAGTGAACTACCAAGAAAGAATTCCTCTAAATATGATACATGGTTCAGCCCTGGACCCTGGAGGCAAGGGAAAGGGGAAGAGTTTCGGCTCATCACGCATCAGCCCCCGAATACAAGACATGGTTATTCTGTACAAGATAACTCACCATTCTGACACACAATCTTCACAGAAGATATGTTTACAACGCAGTAAAATTGGAGCATGCATCTTCTCCTGGCAGATAGCACAGAGGTCGCCAGCTGCATTAACCTGCACATTCAATGGTTGCAAGTTCATAGTCTTCTTGAAGCCAGACTTGGGAAAGAACAAGACTTGAGGAAACCTGACATATTGCAAACACTACAATGCTGTCATCCTCGTGATGTATTTGCTTATAACCTAAAGCCTTTTTCTTATAAGCTGGTGTATTTCCTTATAAGCTAGTAGATGAGAAAAGAATTTGCTACTACACCATGTCAGCAGTTATAGACCAGCTCCAATCATTGTGTATGTTTGCTAAAGACCAACATTATCAATAACATAACCAATAAAAAAAAGAAGATCAAGGTGGAAGTTATCACTTCCAATGGTAATCATGCAAAAAATGAGGGCACATTCCACAGAATCCAATACAAGTTTGTACACACTATTTGGATTAAGATACAACCATCAAATTACCCAAGCGACTCGAACATACCCTTAAGTAACATAAACTCAAACAGTATCCCCAGGGAGATGCAAATTGTGCGGTGGTCATTCTGAAAGCATGATGAGTATCCAGTACAACATGATCACGAATGCCCCAACTTACCATAGTTCTGCTAAGGCTCTCTTGGGAAAGTGGTACCTAGGAATCTAGGATGGTTGCTTCCGCATTTTGCAGAATCCTGGTCAGACCAGCTTAAGAATGGTAGTTTGTGAGATGGAAGCTACAATAGGGATTTAGACGGTTCTAGAAGTAGGAAAGACCATCTCCCATTTGTATGTGAGATTGAGAAGTTGAATTTAGTATGTGCACTTATATTCAAAGCACTCTTTAGTTAGGATAACTGAGATGGGAGCTTTTGCATCTGGACAAATCTTGGTCAAACTACCATAATGATGGATATTTGAGAGGTGGTAGCTAAAATTTGAGTTAACACATTCGGGAGAGGGAGTGAGACCCTACCCGACTTGCATGTGCACTTGAACTATGACTGAGTATATAAATTATCAAATTTCCACTATCTTTGCAAAGTGACAACTCTAATGGGAGCTTTTGCATCTGGCAGCATGGTGGTCAGACAACCTTAGTAATATTTATTTGGGAGATGGCAGATAAATTTTGAATTCAAACATTTGTGGGAGGACATGATATACCCATTTTCATTTGCAGTGAAACTTGGATACAGGGACTACGTTGTGGAAACTGCCAAATCCAAAATTTGGAAAATGCATACCCTGCCGGTAGCTTTAAAATAAAGCCTCACATAATATGAGAAGCTTTCGCCATAGAACTTTACCAGACTCACTGAGGATTGCTCCCTCGGGAACTGACAAGACTTATCCAGTAAACACCTATGTCACGAGTAAGGTTGCAGGGTGCAGATGTGAGGATGAAGGTGCAACATTTTTGCAAAAAGACTTCGATGTGCAAGTGGCAAGGGTGTGTCTGAAACATAAAAGCAATATATGCAACAACCAATTATTAACAGCCTCACCTGGTGAACACCTGACTGAGGTGCAGCAGCCAATTTGCGCACCCATGTGACATAGACAAACATTAAACCAAAATTTTTGGAAGGTCATTTTATGATTTTGTGAATAAATGGCTATTCAGCTAGTTATTTCAAGCCCATTTATAATGCAAACAAGATTGGGGGGGGCGTTCTGAAAAAACTTTAAACCTGTTCTGGTGTAGCATAAGACCCATAATGCACCTCTTTACGGGACAAAGCCTTCAAAGCAGCAAAAAAACATTGGACCTGGATAGGGAAAAACCATCACATAAAGAATCAAATCATCCATTATTTCTACATTTCAAGGCAAAGTACTTTATCCACCGGTCACTCAGAAAGTAAAGAGAAAAAAGCTTATTTTGAGACATGCAAATTGTAATGGATAAAGACAATATTCTGACTACTACCTTCTCCACTATTGATGTTAACTTAAATGTTAGGTAAAGCCCTGTTGTAAGAGATGAGAAGAGACTCCCATAGTCTTTGTTCAAGAAGAATCTATACCAAACAGGAGTAGGAAGCAAGGCACGGTACAAAAGCAGAAAATACTCAACTAAGGTGAGCATCTGACCCTGGAAACAAAAGAAAAATGAAAAGATTAGCAAGCACTGCATGACATATGTTAAATAAAAATTTAGCAGACAACTCCAACCTATAACAGTTTTGGCAGTGATACGAACGTGAAAAGCAAAGCAAAGTAACCCCCAAATTCAGTAGTATGTGAGCAGATTCAGCAAACTCATGCCCTGAAGGTGACAGCCAATAGGGTAAAGCCAGTATTGCGCATACTGTATCATAGTGTTGATACATTAAGTTCGATAATGTGACTATTGCAAAAACAGATATGATACACCTAAAAACTAGTTTCAGAAGTGTGATATAGGTGTACGCCTCATACACACAGTACAATATCATACAATATGGTCTATATCATGTGATACAGACCTTGGAGAAAAAAAGGGGCCAAATGTCACCTCTTTCTTTTCTATTTTGAGCTACAAAAAGCCTCTCACACCCGACTCCAAAGCTTTTAGTTGTATGTGAAAGTGCTCTAGTGTGGAGACCATTTGGAGGTCAATTTCATGCACGAAAAAAACTAATTTTGTGTTAAAAAGGTAGAGGACTTTCACATTTTTTTACCAACAAAGGCAAAAACTCTTTGCCTTTTACCATTAAGAAAATATTGGTTAAACAATTGCCAAACAGTTTTTCTTTCTTTAATCTTTGAGTTGGATTTCAAATGATTGGTTTTGCAAGATCCGATGATCAAGTGCATCAATACTTTCAGTTTGGCATGTCTAAAACAACTTCAACATGGTTTCTTATTCTGCAATCAACATCTGCAGGAAGACTCCATACTTATATGGTTCGCTAACAAGATGATGGCATGTTTTACGCTGGCATGCATTTGCATGACATGATGCACCTAATCTGTGAAAGAATTCATGCACAGAAGGACAAGGATTGTTGTTGAGAACCCAAATCCACATTTATCAAATAATATTCATGACTTTTAAGATCAAAATGATTCGCTAAAAAATTTAACTGTCCCTGATTGTAATGATGAGGACGGGCACCAACAACATCAGCAGCATCAATTGTACGACCATCACATCAACACTAACTTAGTAGAGTAGGATAACCTAGTGGAATAGGAGAACCCAGAGGAGCAGAAAACCTAGTAAACCCATCAAGCCTTAATTGTGAATATATGTTTTTTATTACTTTGACTAGCATAAGGCTTTATTATTATAACATCCGAATTTTTATTCATAAACTTATGTATTAAAGAGTCGATGCTTAAGTTTATTAATTATGGATGTACTTTATTTACTATATATTTGCTAATTGGCGTTTCAGGTTTGTCGTTCGTTACTTTTTATGTAACTTTTATTTATGTGAATCACGCTGTCCATACGAAACTTTTTTCACATTTTTTCATAGTTTCTGTAACTTTTTCTGTTGCCTTGTAACTTCATCATGATTTTTTTTATATCAAAAAAATTGTATCTGCATTATATATCCAACCGATACACATTAAGTTGCACAGTTTACAACAATGGGTAGCACAAAAAGGGCTTAAACCACCTTGTTATGTGGCATGTGGGTGCTTCTTTCATGTGAACCATTTCTTCCTCTGAGATTCCACTCTTAGGACAAAAATGCAACTGATTCTTTTCTTGGATAAATCACAATAAGGCATTAAGTGAAAAAAATCATGTTACTCCAGAATCGCACAAAATATAAAGTTTCCAGCAACCACGGCAAGACAAATGGACAATGTGTATGCTCTTTGAGCACATCTGCCAACGCTGGAACAATAATCAGCAGGCAGAAAAGGCTCAGAAGAATAAAGCAACCAAATCTTTGTTGACTCATGAAGCAGAAAATGAGTGAGAATTAACAAAAAACTCTTCAGGAAATCATGTGCTAGATTATACAAGTTACTAGTAAATTAATATAAATAAGCAACATTCTTAAAAAGAAAAACAGAAAATAGTAAATGATATATCCCAGGCCAAATTCACGCAAAACGACAAGAGGAACCTGGATTTCCCATGAGTGAGGGTTCCTACTTAGGCTCCAGTAATAATGGTTTAAAAAGCGAACAACATCACCCTATGTATGTGTTCATAAAATTAATCCAAGTCTACACAAAAGGTTCTTTCTGAAGAATCATAGATGAGAACCAAAAGATTTTCCAGATGGGCACTGAAATGAGAAATGCGGCTAATAAGGAGGCTTTATATAAAGGCCTCATGTTATTGAAACAGTGGAAACTGGAAAAGACTCCAAGACACAGTTGGCAAAACCAGCGAGTTGACTCGGATCTACTACGAACTCGGTCATGATTCAACATTTGACCCACATACACCTGAGTTTTACAAGAAACAGGTCTGGATTGTGGAATCACTCAGTCCGGTCATGATTGCCCGAGTCATGGAGTTCCTTATCCATGTCCGTTTTAGATGATAAGAGAATCCTATCTATATAAAGCAGATACAAGTGAAAGAAAGCAGCATATATCAAAAAATATAGATGCTTTCTTTGTGAAACTGAAGTGTATGGTTGCCAATAGGTAGGATACATTCAATGACCCACCCAAATCCATAACCAATTAATTGGATCTGGTAAAGAAAACTGGATCTCATTAATTGGATTCATATTTGTATGTGGGTTTGCAACTGGATCCAAAGCCGAGTCCTACATCCAGCTAAGATCTGACAAAGATCTAAGCTCACCACATATAACAGTTGAATCTTCTGCTAGTCAGACCTAAATTTGGTATTAAAGAATTAGCTAAATACAAGAGCGAATCCAGTTAGGTTAGATTTGGTAAAGGCTTATCCAACATGAATCCAAACGGCCTACACATCCTTATTGAGATGACAAACATCGTTCCTGCATTTTTATCAGCAACGTTTTTCTCAGGTATTAAATGAGGAGTTTGTTTTTCTCAGGAAACATTCGGAAAATCCTGCAAATTCAAAAAAATAAAAAATTGTAAAAAATAACAGAAAAAATGATGGAAGTTTAAGTTTTTACTATTTTTTTATAGATACAATGATCCAAATTCAAGATAGTTATTGAAATACAAAAATAAACATAAAAAATTTTAGAAGATATTTAAAAAATTGTTGAAAAAAAAATGAACGAAAAAACATGATATTTTCATTTTGGAAAATTTTCAATATACCATGACCCCTTTTTTGTTGTTCTTCATTTTCCACCTTTTTCACCTTCTTTTTTAATGATATGAATAATACATTTACCTGAACAGACCAAAATGAAAGGAAGAATACCTGCTTCCTGTAATTGCGACCTCTGCTATTCTTATAGTAAATGAGTAATACACACTTGAAGATGATTGCTGCCTGGCGAACCATGGTATCTGTGAAACAATCAAAAGAAATTCAAAATTGTGCTACTCATTTTATAGGCTCGAAACCCAATTACACAGAAAAGTGGAAGCCCGTAACACAATTGTGTACGAGGGAAACTTGCATAGCAATAGTATTCAGCTTAAGCTTCGCATCTGATAATATTTTGTTTTGCCACTGGAAAGCTCCGAAGTCATTTTTCATGAACCAGATGGGAAAGAAATCTTATTTAACTAGCAAAATTCCCCAGTTCAATCCAGCTGAAGGTCTGAGACAACTCCAGGACAGGCTGGTGTTCAGCAAGCACAAACTGCAACTTGATATAAAAAAAGGTCCATTTACGTGTAAAGATTAGAAGCTTTCAATTACACAATTACCAAAAAATTCATTAGTCCTCCCAACTCTCACATCAGGAAATCTAGATATTGGGAAGTATTTCCAAAGAGTTAGTTCAGTAGACCACATAACCTGTGGTAACTAATTTTCCAGCCATATTTTAAGAATAACTTTCAGATGTGCCACTGAGTTAGGATAGTTTCAAAACATCATGCTAGTTGAACACCTCTACAATAGATAAACCTGTAAAAGAATTCACTTACCACTATCTGCTATGTGACACGGGTACGCCAGTTTTGCCCAGGTACCCGTGTTGGTACGTGGGTATGGCAACACGGGTATGGGGTACAGCTGCATTTTAAAACTTTTAAAATGATATGTTCAAACTTAATTTTTTCTCTAATTTTTTATCTTTCCTTTCTTTTATATTTCCCTTCCAATAAGATTCTAAATTTTCCACCCATTTTTCTTTAATTTTTGAGAATATAAAATTTGCCGCATACCCACAGTTTTCAAAATTGCCGTGTCCGAACCCATACCAACCGTATCCGAACCCATACCGTACCCACACCCATGTGACATAGACTATCCCATAACATCAAAAGGCAAAATAAAGCCAAGAGAGTATTCACACACTAACCAACTTATGAAATATATCCTCTCATAAGCTATTCCACCACAAAATAGATGAATAACTTTTCTATTCTACTATCTCACAATTAACATTTTTGTCTTCTTCCATATCATATATAATACATATTTACCCTATTAGGACTACACTGATGCGCGGCATGCGCCCACCCTCCTGCATGGTGCTCAAAAGAAACAAACAAATGCACCTGCACGTATGCACACGGGAGTGTACAGGAGTCGAAATTATCAAGGTCAGAAATTTTTTATTGACCCAGAATTTTTAGGGTTTTCAGCTTTTTTCAAAGCTACGAAAATATCCATAAAAATTTTACTTTTTTTATAGGTTCAATAAATCACGAGTTCTTTTCAAAGCTATAAAGAAATGTTCCTATAAATATATCAAGTATTAAAACTATTTCTGTTTCTTGTCATGTACATGTTATCAAATTCATAGATGAGCATTCAGTGACAAGTAAACAGAGTGATTGGAGGTGAACCCTCTAAAAGATAAAAACCATCACACTTTAATTGCTAGTCCAAATTTTTCAAGTGAATCATCTAAGCATCTGGGCCAAATTTTCAAGTGAACCATCTAAGCATCTGGGCCAAGGACACAAGATAGAAGAGGTATCCACTTGAATCATCATACAGCAAAAGAGAAGTTTCATGCAAATTCCCTGGAAGCTGTGTGAATCCACTTATCAATTTTCTGGAAATTGTAGCTGGCACCTAATGTACCTAAGGTGTTAAATGGGACCAATTGCTCAATATATTTTGCGACTGAAGACAAGAATTAAGTTGCTCAAACGATTATGAGAGAAGCAAAAGAAAAGAACAAGCTACAGAATTATATGTCATGTGAGGCATTTATGTACCTGCCCTCTTTTAAATGGGAAACGTCAAAAAACTGCTAGTGTCATGCATGTTTTTGCCTTTTTGGCCGAAATCAAGTGACATACAATTAATTTCAAGCATATCGTTCGTTCAATTATGATTAGGTAGATAAGAAAAAAGTGATGGTTTAGGGTTTCAACCAAAGAAATTCTGGCTACTGCAATTAAATAGCATACCCACCACTTTTGGGCATCACTTTCTGGTTACAGATTGAAGCACTTATCATTAACATTGTTTCTTACTGCCCAACCATTTTGTTTTTTGGATATCAATAAATAAATGCTTCACAACATAAGTGTCATAACACAGAACAGCTAAGAAACTCAGACCACCATAAAGGCATAAAGAATGGCTTCCCACAATAAGTACAGTACCCAGAGTATTACGTATGAGATTCATTGACTATACGATACACAGAATTTGAATGACCAAAAATAGCCTTCCCTCGTTTCAAGGAAAAGAAAAAACCAACACAGGCAGAGGGCTAAAATAATAGAAATACCAGAGTTAGCATTTTTTTTTAATCTAATATTTGAGCATCCCATTCCCTTTCATTGGTTTTATCCTTTTATTTAAGCATCGTATTCATGTCATAAGCTTATTTTCCTTTAATTGACCTTCATCATTATGGCAACAGGTGGCTTCTGGAGATACTCTAAAGAAATTACCAAAAAGACATAATGTGCAACCATGATAAACGTGTGTCAAGACAAAGACCTTACCATTCACCACAATGATAAATATAGCATGCCAAAATGGTGGTATTGATTTTGGTGGAAGCATGACAAGTGGGTAGAGAAGGTCATCATTTCTAAACCACCAGTAAACCCCAACCGCATGAAGTATAGATATCAATATGATGCCAACAAGAACAGGAACTTTCCTCTCGCCCTGGGAAAATTTTAAAAGAAAATAAAAAGTCAAGTTCTTGGGCAGAGATATTTCAAGGTTCTATCCAAAGTCCAAACAATCATCCTGGATGAAAATCACGGAGAAAGGCACTGGAGAGACGTGCAAGTAATTTTATCATAGTAAAGATTATTCATATATCACAGAACATAACCTGATACAGCAAAAAAGACAGAATAAAAAAGAAAAAAGGAAAAGTAATTAAAGGTGGACGTGAAGATCACTAACTTGTGGCAAAGCAAACGCCCTACTAAAGAAAGTAGAAAGCTGCATCAAGAAATATTTCCTATAGTCCAAGGACCAATGTATCATGAACTCGTCAGGATTAGACAACATCACGACCATTAAACAGACTCTTTAAGGATGTTGCTGACCTGTATAGTACACAAACCAGATGCTGGTGCTGCTTCAACTAACCAAATTGGATTGTCAACTATGTATATGCATATAATTTAACTTTCGCTCAAGTTCAGTGTTGCTAAGTGAGTCATAAATTCATTTCAATAGTTCAGTCTTATAAATTCATATATATATATGGTTGTGGGAAGAAACAATAAGAAAAAAATCAAGGGGAAAGAGAAAGAGTACATCAGAGAGTCGGAGGAAGAAGTAGAGGTGAAAAAAAAGAGTTCCAAAGCCATGTCCCATACCCAAGTTTTTGAAATTGCTTTGTACCTATGCTGCACCTGTAGTTGCGCCCCTATATACACCCACGCCTATGTGACATAGCACAACAATCAACATGCTTGATATACAACGATGCTGGATTTCTCCAACCAACCATAAGATGAATCAAATGTTATCTTCTATCAGACCTAGTGTACTGAAATTTGTTCCCCAATCCCCATCTTCTGCAGTAAGAACATTTTTGGAGTTCTTTTCAGAACAATAAAAAGGAATTTCAACGTCAATTTTGGCCAAAGTCTTTATTTGATTTCAAAGACGAACAGAGAACTAAAAGCACAAATGATATGATATATAGAATAACAGAAGACAAAAGGTGAAAATACGAGAAAATAAAAGTAAGAAGGGACACAACACGTTGAACTTGTGAAACAGTAAAATGTAATTCTGTGTTTCTATTTTCATTTAGCAGGTTTTTCTACCCTTCCCATGTAAATAACCAAGAAAATAAAAAAGAATAATAAGATGCATGTCACAGCCATATTTTGGATCCAAATGAGGTAAGACACAAAGATCAGTTGATTGTGTTTTGTTTCTCGGGTTAGCATTTCAATTTCTCAAGAACTAAGTGTAAAAGGAATGTAAGTAATAGAATTGTTGGCAACTTACAAAACAGCTTTATCATAGAAATTATGATTACTCTGTTCATCCATCCTTGGAAATATTTTCCTTCAACTAGCTTTTGGAGCAAAAGCAAACTGGCATTTGCATGTTTAATATGTCAATTTGAAGGCAAATGATGAATATATACCTCTATAGACAAAGGCACACCTAGGCCCTTGGCAGACAAGTGGCCTGGCTTTTGCTGAGCAAGATCACCCAGGACAGCATGCCTAGTATGTGTCGCTTTCTTATTTTGTTTCGCAAATAAATATCGTCATACATCATACTTTACAGTTTACATGTATAATACTATTAAATTTCAGAACAGTAGTCAACATTTGACAGCCTTTTTATACTTATTATTACTTTTTCAGCCCACTTAGGCAGTTAATTCCTTACACTGCCTAAACCCTTAACTACGTAATATCTGATCATGTTTCGCATTGAAAAAAAGAAACCTAAGAACCATTTTCTTATTTCAATAAGGACAATTAAAAACATAAAAAGTTGAACTCATAGAGGGAATAAATCCCCTACTAACTCATTTTATAAACAAAGTTGCTCGGTTCAATTCCCTTTTGAACACATCAAAGATGCCTCAGTTACTGTAAAACTAAATTACAACTTTCGTTTGTCAAGAGAATTTGAATCAATATCCCTACCTCAGCATAAAAAGGCACCCAAATAACAAGTATCTAGAACTATCTCATCTTTCTTTGGTACACGACAAAAGAAAACAAAGCAAATCAGAAAGGGAAACACCTTCAGTGCTGTTTGCTTCCGTAGCACATCATTTGACTTTATCATCACTGCAGCAATCCAAAATGTGACAAAGAAACCTGCAAGTCCTTCCAGTGAAGGGAAGGCATCATAAATTCATAAATGTTCATGCCTTCAGATTCTCAAATCTTGTGCATGAGAATATTTTCTAACTAATACTAGCCTTCAAGTGATCATCCACTCAAAGAAGAAAAAAGGTATTGTGACTAATAAAGAGGGACTGATTTATGAGGACTGAACCAGGAATGATCATTTATCGGCATTGTCACAAATATTATTCAGGTTCTAAACTGTGAGGATTCTCTTGGTATTTCAGCAAAGTTGTTTGCTTGGGAAAATCAAGAGGAAGTCTCAGGGATTTAACAAATAAAAAATATATGAAAAATAAATAGAAAAAGTTTATGAGATTGTAAGTTTTCTACTAATTTCTTACAAAAGAACATTGATGAAGATTCCAAATTTATTTTCGAAATGACAAAAGGAAACCATAGAAAGCAATTAACATATATTTATAATGCTCTTTGATTAGAGAAAATAAAAATATCCCAAAATCGGTTTTGGCAATAACTTTGAAATGTAGTGAGATTTTACGTTTTTTGGTTTTCTCTGCATTCTCTTTGTTTAGAGAAAATAAAAATATCCCAAAATCGGTTTTGGCAATAACTTTGAAATGTAGTGAGATTTTACATTTTTTGGTTTTCTCTGCATTGCCAATATTATCATCACATTTCCAAAAAATATATTATATTCATGACGATTGTACATCCAAATAACAGTGAGAAACAGGAAAAGAAGCTCCCAGTTCGCATGGCTTCACCTCCTTTCCTGTATGGATGAGATCATAGAGGGGGTTTCCATGGGTTCCATTGAATAATGGACAAGAAGGTCCACCAACAGGGGCATTGAGAATCGTCTTGTTTAAGGCGTGTTTGGTTCATGAAGTCATCTACGAACAACTTCTCTGTTAATGGCCCTTTTTGTGTGAAAGAACTGGCTATGAATTTTCACCGTGAATAAGTTCTCCAGGGTGAAGGCACCCTCTCAATAACTGATAGGAGGTCCACCGACAGGGGATTTGAGAATGCTCTTGTTGAAGGCGTGTTGATTCATGAAATCATCTATGAACAAACTCTCTGTCGATGGCCCTTTCTGTGTGAAAAAGTCCGCTGCGACTCTTTCACCTTGGGTGACTTCCCCGCGTCAAACACGTGCTTAAAGAGGATGCGCGTTCTAAAGCTGTCAATTTCTGATTTTCTAAGCAAACACGGGAAAAAAGAGAAGACATCTTTCTGCTTCAGAGCTGAGAGCACCAGCCAACTAGACTAGCTACATCATAACAGGATCCTGTCAGAAGCGGAAACCCCAAGAAATTAATTGAACCAAATCCCAGAGAAGCTAAGGCTCCGACATTTATTTTTATCTCAAAGAGGCTATTGAAAATTCAGTTATACCTCAAATCTCGTAAGTCGGAGCCATGTGATGCACAACCTATTCAACAACCAATAAGATGTCCCTACCAACAAGATACCACTAAAACAAATCGGACGCTACTAGCATCCTATCTACTGAAAATACCATCGCAATTTTTTTACTATATTTTTCCCTAATATACCAGTAGCTGCAATTGTTACATCAAATTTTCAATAAGTATCCGTTGCTAAATTGTTATTAAATAAGAAGAAACTAGCTCCAAGAAATGAAAAGAACCATATAGAGCTACCTGGATTCTGAAAATTAAAGAAACAGGGAGGAAATGGTTACCCTGCAAATGCTGCCGAATAAAGACTACCAGCAGAAGAAGGGTGAAAGGTAGAATCTGCTCTATCCAACGCGCCAACTGTTGAATATCGTACCTCTGATAGGATGTTTCCCGTCCATTCGTCGTCCCTACCGCCGGTGACCCGCTTGCACTCTCTCCTTCTGCACCTCCATCCGGTGATCCCGGCCCTCCATCTGCCGCTAGGGGCGAAGGCGGCAACGCCGTCTCGCCAATCCCGGCCCCACCGCCGGGTGCTACCCCCTGCACATCCCCGGACGACAACCTCCCCGGTTCCGCCGTCCTGACCCCCGCTCCGTCCGCCGACGCCGAAGAAACCCTAACGTGCTCCTGCTCTCCGACCCCAATTATCCTGATCGACACTTCCGCACCGCTGCCACGAGCAGCCGCCTCCTCCAACCGCTCCCGAAAGCCGGATACCAAACCGTCAACCCCGGTAACACCTTCGGATACGAGCGGCTCTGCCTCGTGGTGCACCGACCGACCGCGGAATATGCCGGAGTACTCGATCAAAGCCGAAAGGGGCGCCTGGATGAAATTCGCTGGAGAGAAACGAACGCCGAATCTCCGCGAGCTGCGGTGGACTTCCGGACTGCTGCCACCAGAAGATTCCATCCCCTGTGAAAGACTACACAAATTCTAATCCTAACCCCCCAACCCCCAAAATTGCGAAGATCGTTGCCTGCAACGGAAGAAGAAAGGGATCGAGAGAGCGACTCCGAGAAGAAACAGGACGGAAAAGCAAGAACAATCGAGGGGACAATGCACGGAGACGGGGAATTTCAGAGAGTCCTGTGATTTTGGATTTGTGTCCGTACGAGGGAAGGCTATCTGACAGAGGGATTCAATGATTCCTCTACAAGAAAACAAAAAAGAACACCAAGATAAAAACAAAACAAAAAAAAAAAAAAGGAGGAGGAAGTTCAGGAAGAGAAGAACAGAAGATTTGGTAAATCTTGTCAGAGGAAACCGAAGGGAATTTTCTTTCCCTTTTCTCCTTTACATTTTTTTTTTCCTCCGTTCTCTCACCCTCTCCTTCTCCTGAGTCCTCTCCCACTCTCGCTCCTCCTCTCTCTGTTTCTCATTATTTTATTTTCCCGTTTATATTTCCATCAATATTTTAATCATAATTTTAAGAAAATCAGGTGGGGCCCGGGGCTTAAAGATTAACTCGGGCCGGACACGGACCGAACTGATTAAATACGACCCGGTTTGGTTGGGACCAAAAATGCAAATGGATCTTGCTCAGGTTCAATCCCTAGATTTGATTTGAACCGGAAGACTCGATCAACTATAAAATAGACAGATTTTTAAATCCCGCCTTAATCAGTCTTTTAAAAGAAATTAATTTGACATAAATATTAAAAACTAAATAAAACAGGTAGATTTTAAATGTTGTTTTAAGCAGGCTGTAAGCATCAGTTCGATTTATTAAAATAAGCTGAATTTGTGGTAAATAGGCATAAAATATTTAAAATATATTAATTATAAGAAATAAAAAATTTAAAAGTAAAGTTCTAAAAATATTTGGAAAATGATATTATCTCACTTTGGTTTTTATATAAAATATTGATTCTTGATACACATGGCAGCCTTAAATCAGCCGCTAAATATTAAACGAAGCCAGAAATTTTGATTGGAGGTTGTAATTAAAAAAAATTCGATGTCTTTATATATAAACAATCAAATATTTCAAACTAATAATGTGAAAATAAACATATTTCAGTTTTCCACCCAATTGTCAATTTTGACAACATTGGCTGATGCAAGCCTTTATCACCTACAAAAGCAATATATTTAATTTTTCTTATGTATATGCTGATGAATAGCTAGAAATTAAATTATATTAATGCATTCATCTGGTGATGTCAATGGATTGTGATTAGAATCGAATATCTTATCAAACTGTTTCAAAAAGTTGGATATCAAAAAGAAATTAACACTGGCAAGCAAATAAATTGAATTTGAATTTAAGGGTGACATTCAACCGGATACAGATATGAAATCGGGTTCATATTCAAAATCACTTTTAAATATATTACTCTACCCAGTATTTGAAAAGTCAGCTGTTAACATGTCATACGGCAGTTTAGATTTATTTGAATGTTTAAAAGATTTAGATATATTACTATACTTTTTTTCATTTATATTTAAATTGAATTTGAGTCACAATATATGAATATTTAAGGACCTATTTGGTAAACGGAACAGTTTATAATTGTTTCATAAATCTGCCGCAACATAACATATTTATTTGTAAGGTGTTGCATTAATCTGTCCAATATTTAGTTCATATTCATTAAACAATTACATACTATTTTGTTTGTCAAAACCAATCCTAAATGGTTTGTCAAAACCAATCCTAAATGGTGTACCCAATTCCAATCTGATATGTTGTCATCTCTGAATGTTTGTATATACAATATCATTTCATAGGCTTACTTTTAAATACACTTTTTTCACAAAAAAAAGTGTATTTAAAAAAATGATAAACAAATTAGTCGTTTAAAAAAAAAAACACTGTTTTTCATTTTTTTTAATGTCAAACTGTGTTTTTCATTTTCTAATTTTTATTTGCTGCAAATCTATTGATTTTTTGTATGTTTAAGTTATTAGTTTCTCACTTATTTTATTTTCTTCTTATTTTATTTTTTTAAAATTTTACTATATTTTCTCCATTTTTTTTTCAATTTCGTCGTATTATACGGAGAAAACTTAATCATTTAAATTTTATGAAATCATTTAAACTTCAATTTCGTGGCATTAGGGGTCTAAATTTTGAATATTCATAAGTTTTCTCAATCTTCCAGCAAGTTGCGGATCCGATGAAGATAGGCTGGACTATAATCAATCTTCCGGGTTTGATTAAAAAAAAAATCCAACTATGGCTTTAACGGACTTCAGATCTCCAATCAAATTGATCGATCCATGTGGATCATTTATACCCTAAATTCAAGGGGCATTCTGGTCATCTTATATCTGTATTTAACCATACTAATTTTTACCTTGATATTTTGGTCATTTTCAATAAATAATACATGGCCACTTGTTAGAAGCCATATAACTCATAACCTGCTCGGTATCTTTTTTAGTGGCCAAATATAATATATTTAAATATATGGGTATGTATGTAAAATATTAATTATAACAGCAATAACAATAAGTTAAAAAATGACATCATTGGCAAACCTTATTCATAAAATCCTGGACATTGGGTCGGGTCGACACTCAAAAATCAAGCCTGAGCTTGGCTCGATACCCTACTTTCGAGTTCGAGCTCAGCTTAGTTAAAATAAAATCATTTTTAAATATAAATATATTTTTAATAATAAAATATATAACATTATTAAAAAAATAATATAAAAAAAAAAAAATCAAACCGAATCGTACCTTGTCGGCATTCATCTGGTGGAATCCAGTGTCATTGAAATTGAACTGAATCGGGCCTACTCAAATCAAACCAGTGCACCCCGATTCGGTAAAATAGCCATTTTCAATGTTTTTAAAACTATTTTTTAATTAATTTAATATTTATTTATTCCATGTTTTCTTATTATTTTTTACTGACTTTGTCGAATCTATAAATCTGCTGATGCACGATTCAACTCCTAAACCGATTTTGGTAACAGTGGTCCAGATCTACATCAAATTTAGTTATTTATATGGCTATGATTGGATCTGTACAAAATAGTGTAGTTTTTTGTTGTTGAATTTTGTGGAACCTATTGGGCTCGTTTGGTAAATAATAATAATAATTTATTTCATATAAAATTGGAACAGATTCACGAAACAGTGTTTTCAAATACACGAAACTGTTTGTTACTGTTCTCACTGTCAAACAACCCCATTTGATATATTCAACGTATGCCGGAAGGGTGGGCTGAATGAGTCGCTTCAAGAGCCTTGACCGAGTTTTGGCAAGGCCTTGAACTTTCTCTTTCGGTGACTTGGTTGATCGGGTCATCGGTTTGACTGGACCAGCTTGGGGACACCACGGTAATTTTTTTTATTCAAATATGAACGAAGAAAAGTTATATTGGAATATTAAACTCAATTTCACAATCTGAATCTTATTTTCGCATTTATATCCAAATCCAAATTTGACTGATTTTTAAGATGTAAGGGCATTATATACGGGATATTTGTTTAAAAATAAATATGATCCAAATTCATATCTGAATACTTATGTATTTCTGAAGCCCAATCTAAATCCGATCGAATGTTATTTCTGAATCCAAAACTCTTTAATTAAATATTAAAGTCTTTTTCATATATGATTTCTTGCTGTAACAATGGATTCAACAGCTGCATGTGAGACTAGCAATCGATGGAATCGACATAGGATTCTCAGATTTGGCAGAAACAGCCATGGATGAGTAAAAAATATTTAAAAAAAACATTTATTAAAAAAAGCAATCTAAAGAAATAAAAAAGCTAAATATCTTGATATATTTAAATTATTTTTAAAATGCCACGTGGCACCCTAGTCATCGGGTTATTTATAAAAACTGGGTTTTGATGTCACTGGAACAAAGAAACCATGTTTTTGAAACTCATTAAAGAGCATGGTCTTTTATGAAATAACCAAGCTGCCCTGGGGTTTACAAAACGAAACCTCATCCTACAAGGGCAAAATAAAGCGACGAATGTGTCAGAAAATTCAGAAATACAAGGCCCCTTTTTGAAATTATTGCTGAAATAAGCACCTGAATAACTCCTTATATATTACTGGAAACATAAAATTGTATAAAAAAATGATCATAACGTTTGGAAGAAATGAACCGAAGTGTCCTAATTGGATGATCTTGGCGAAATCACCCACTAGATCAAGTGTGCCCACAACACATTGAAAAGGCTGAAGCTAAGCCTGGGCATGGCCGGCCCGACTCCACGTTCACTGTTTAATACTCATGAAAATTGATGACAAAACTTTTACCGGCCCATCATTTCGACCAGATAAGATGGTAAGAATGTCTCTGACATGCCTTTCGGTGGCCTTTAGAAGAATGAAGGATGATCCGTGTTGACATTAAGGGCCTGTTTGATTGCCCAGGAAGAAACGGGTGAAATGTGTACGGGCGGGTGAAATTTCACCCGCCCGTCCCACGACATATCAAACGTCGTAAAACTTCACCTGTTTTTTTTCTTTTGAGCGGGTTGAAATTTCACCCGCTCAAAAGTCCGAGCTCACACCTCGGACTTTCTAGCAGGTGGAATTTCACCTCGCTCCATTTTTTTCATTCCTCGTTTCTTTCACTCATCTCCTCTCCACCTCTCCAGTAGACGGCAACCCTTCCTCCCTCGCAATCCTCGACGCCAACCCTTCCTCCAGTCGACGGCAACCCTCGTCTTCCTCGCTCTCACGATCCAAGCTCCGCTCTGCCCTCTTTCCCATTTGAAGCCCATCTTCCCCTCTGCCCTCCAACGCAGCAACGCTCCCATCTGCCCTCCTTCCCATTTGAAGCCCGTCTTCCCCTCTGCCCTCCACCGCAGCAACGCTCCCATCTGTCCTCCTTCCCATTTAAAGCCAATCTTCCCCTCTGCCCTCCAACGCTCCTGCCTTGTTGTCTGCTGAGCTAACTTTAATCTCGTCCCTTTTCTGTTAATTTCTTGTATCTTTGGAATTTTGCTATTGGTACAAGAAATCGATAGATCTCTTGTTCTGTTGACAGCAGCTTGGTGTTGATTTTCATTCCTGCTATTATCTTGATGAGAGAAACATTTTCTTGAGTATATTAGAAGTTCAGACCTGCTTTGCAACATGACATTGGATTATTTCGAAAGGGAAACATTTTCTTGAGTATATTAGAAGTTGCTTTGCAACATGACATTGGATTATTTCGAATTTTGGAATTAAGTTAATACAACTTTAGTCTACTTAGTTTTGGAAGATCATCTTTCAATTTCTTCCCACGTCAAATTGGAGAAGAGAAGAAAACAAAAAACTACTAACAATTTTGAAAAAGTCTCTTCATTTTTCCACCTTGTGCATCAAACAGGATTAAATTTACCACGTTAAATTCTTCATGTCGTTAAATTCTTCATGTGCATCAAACAGAGCCTCAGATTGGAAGAAGGAGAAATTTCATCCTCTAAATTTTTCCAAAAAAATTTACCATGTTAAATTTCACCCTACAATCAAACGGACCCTTAGAGGTTGCAAATGGGTCCAATCTAGTGCATGAATTTTGTTATTTATGGAATTGGAAAATCTAATTAGACTTGACTGAGGGCTATTTAATTATCTTGACTCGACCCAGTCGCTTCCCTACTTGAAAATTTTCATGAGGTGGACCCCTGGATTTGAAGGAATTTGTCCATGTTGTTAATATCGGTCCACATCTAAGCCTCGACAATGGGCCTGGGTGCCAAACGGGTACCCGGCCGGATTCGGCTCCATTAGTTTTTATTTAATAATACATAAAAAATATTTTATATTCAAACAATTTTATTTTATTTTTAACAATTATGTTTGTTTTTTTAATGGGATCGGGTCCGAGGAGCTCGGGTATTAGGTATCAGGTAAGAAGCTCGGGTTTCAGGCATCGTGTCAACTGGGGCCCGATTCTTATGGGTCCTCATCAGCTCATATCCCCTAATCCACGTCACACGAGCCCTTCTAGTCCAGATTGTGACTTTAATGTGCAAGTGGGTCATAATTTATTTGGAACCTTATATATCTAACTCGATCAGCAGGATGTTAATGGATTGGAGTCATCATATCCTGCCAAAATGCATAAAAAATTTGGATATAGAAAAAAATTCATATTTAATTAAGATACCAGATCAGATTTGTACTTAAGAAAGGAGATCTGATTGGATTTGGATTCAAACTATGTATCAAATAAATTTCTGATCAGATTCAAATTCGGATCCAGGTTAATTTTAAATCAACATTCTCTAACCAACATTTAATTAAGTCAGTAATTAACATATCATAATATATGAACGTTCAATAAATCATATGCAATGAAGGGTACATGTAATTCAAATTCAATCCACTGACATCTCTACTCAACTCACCATGATTATGCCTGAGATTATAATTCAAATACTTGGAGGCATAATAGATTTAGATTCAAGTGATCCAGATCTTCTTTTCCCCCAAAGGACTCGATACTTTGAACCATTCTTTCTTGGATAAAGATGTACAATCATAAAGTATAATTCAGTTCATGTTGGATCTGAATATGTGATGGAAAACCAAACGAAGACCATTTATGAAGTTCGGAGATCTAATAGCAAAGCACAATATCTACTAAAAACTAGAGCAAAACTGGCTGAAAAATGGCAAAATTAATTGGGGAATTAAAATGTCAAGAACATCTGGACATAAAAATCGTCTTAATATTCAGGGAGAAGCCTAATTCATTTATGGATCATACACAAACTCATATCCAAATGGAACCCGAAGTCCCAAATGTTACTCCAAATAAAATAGGTAGATGGAGAAAGATAATTTAGTCTAGTAATTAGAAATATTAATTAGAAAGATGTGTCTCAAGGGGCGTAGCACAACCGGCCAGCAAAATAGTTGACATTCAAAGGGTCAGAGATTCAAAACTTGTGGCCATTTCATGTTTCAATATGTTATTCTTCTAAGCTGCAAATGGTGGCAAACATGACACCCGAGTTGAAAGATGTATCATAGGTTCACCCAAGCCTCAAAGCAAGCCAAAACCTTGGAGGTATAAGGGTATGATCTTGGGTGTTTTAAGCCGAAGACAATTTCTTCTAAGTGAGCCAAAACCTTGGAGGTATCTAACTGTCTAAGAGTTAAGTTGATCCTGGTCTTATCCGACCTACGTTGCATCTTTGATAATTGGTCATGTCCCCAGGACGAGATTCATATCAGAGTTTGCACCTCCTTGTCTTATAGACCCATATCAGAGTCATGGACCATCAAGTCAGGATACATGAGAAGATTGTGGGAGGTGCCTTACATCAGAACGTATCATGATATGTTCTGGTTAAAGTTTAGTGTCTATCATTGCCTGGGCCGGAAATAAGTGGGGTCTCTATGGGCATACATCTCATGGAACCCACTCTCCTAAAGTTTAATTTAATGGATTGACTTAGTCCAATTATATAGGGCAGTCCCACAAGAGCCTGGTGAGTGTCTCACACACTCAATTGAAAATTTGTTACCTATATATTTAATACCTAATTTGTGGCTGCCCTGAACATTGTCCCAAAGGTCAAGTCAAACGAAAGGGGGCTACATTGGGATCACAACCAAAACCTGCTAGTTACGTGTCGGGTAGGCCTGGGCGTCGGGCTGGGTCAAGAAATTCTGTTATCGGGCTCAACTTGAATGAGCCCAGCCCGGCCCGAGCTCTTAACGGGTCGGGCCTAGTTATGATTTCTATAGCCCGGCCCGTTAGGTCAACAGAGTCCTTCCCCTATTCGCATTTTCCTAATCGACCGAGTGTCATGAGGCAGAGCCGCAGAGACAGGGACACTGGACTGAAGAGATGAAGACGTCGAGACGACCGTGTGGATGTATCGTTTCCTTCTCCTTCGTCTTGTCTCCTTCTAGTTTGTGCCATTTCCTTCTCCTTCGTCCTTTCTGCCCTGGTTTGTGTTGTTTCCTCTCCCCGTTCTTCCATGTTAGATGGTAAGATGAACTTGTTTATGAAATCCTCATGTTAACATATGTAGCTGTGATTTTCATTCATAGCTTTCTTATATGTGTGAGATTTTTTTGAATCAGACTGGAGATACTGAGATATGGCTGGAATGGGAATGTGAGAATGAAGTTTTCTGTTTGGAGCAGCCAAGTTTGTGTTCAGAATCTGTTTTGCTTTTTGCCTTCACCTTTTGTGGTTGCTTGTTCATTGTGGACCGCAGTCCACGTGATGCGTTTGTTTGTGTGGTTGGAACTGACAGAACGAGGGCGTCCATGTAGTTGCGGTAGAGTCTAGAATCTGGGTTCAACCTCGATTCCCATGAGTTCCTGCTACAAATGATGAGGTTATAGAGGTTGACGATTTGCTTGAAGAAGACAAGGTAGAGCAGCCACTACTTGAAGAATCTGGGCAGAATGAAAGATTCATTTCTAGTGATGATCTCTCTTGTAGGGGTGGTGATGATGAGGATTCAGAAGGTTGTTCTTGTTGCTGTCTTTTGTAGATTTCAATGTTTTTTGGACATGTTTTCCCTAATTTTCATTGAATGTGCATATTGACTTTATTTCCCTTTAAATTTATTGAATGTGCAACATCAGTGATGAAACCCTGTTGCTTTTGTGCTTGATCAAGACAAATCTTGTGTACACTTGCTAACCACATAACCTATTTGATAAAATAATGTTATTGATGTTGCCCTTGAACATGGCGCATTATACTTGGGTTCTTTTAGATTCAAAAGTGTTAGGATTAATTTATTAGTATGAATACGATCCAATGTTTCATGTCTTTTCTAATATTCATTTGAATAAGCTTCATAAATTGTAGTGGATGCACAATATGAGTGGCATAACATTGTTGCATTTGTGATTTTTCAAAACAAATCTTGTGTGCACTCGCTACTGCATAACCGGATCGGACCGACCGAACCCGGCAAAACAGGCGCGGCTGGGCCTCGGAAATGGTGGACCAGGCCCAGTACCCGGCCCAGCCCGATACCCACCCCTAGTGTCAGGGGAGGTTTCTGCTCCTTGGAGTAACACATGCCACCTCTCCCCGCCTCATCTCTCTCTCACACACACACATAACAAAGTATATCTAAAACACTTCAAATACAATCAATTTAGTGATAAAATCAAATCTAACACAAGTTTTTATTTATAAAAATTTATACTTTAGTTCATATTTTTCCTTTGATGTGCCTTATCAAGGTAGAGTGAGAAAGTGCATCGACTTTGTCACAGGCATTGACGCAGCCTTGGACCCAAGAAACACCGGAAAAAGGGAAGGGGGGGGGGAGGGGAGCGCGGGGGATGCATAATTTAGTTTTGATGTGTTGTGGATTCTTATCTTTAATGCACATGATTTTCATCTCTTACATGCAAATATGTCAAAAGGAACATTGATCAAGAGCAGAAAACAAATGGCTCACATTGTATTAAAACTCTACAAGTTGCAAAATTATGATTTACTTATCAAAGACATGGAGCAAACTATGATTATTAAAAAGAAACACTTGTGTTGAACCTATCTATGCTCATGATTATTCTTTGGACTAAAGCACACAAGGACATACCTGGTTTAAGGCGCGTCATTTAGGTGAACACTAATAATATTCTGGGAAGAGGGAGGGGCACCTAGGCCATGGCCCTACCTTAACTAATTGAAAAAAAAAATACATTAAAAAAATAAAAAAAAAAAAAGTTGTGCAATGTATTTTTTAGATTTGGGTTCAGTTTGACCCTACCCGGATCCGAAGTTAGATTGTTTAACCCGCCCCTTAAAAAATTCTCGCTCTGCCCTTGCTACCCTACCCAAGTGCGGGGCATTAAGGGGTTGCCCGTTGCCCCCCATGTCACTCGAACTACTAACCGGCCAACTACCAGCCATTGTTCCTAGTCACTGTGTCAAGCCCTTTCGAGCAAGGAACGTCATTTCAATTTGAAAATGACAAATGCAGTTATTTGTGTTTCAAGTAGGTTTGAAATCAAAATATATTAATAATGTTAATAATAGATAAAAATGCTAAATTCACTTATAGATGAATTGCCCCTTAGGGGCAAGCCGGTGAAAGCTTGGTTGTCAATTCAATTCCTATAAGTGCAACTTATTTAGACTGTAAAAGGTAGATGAACAACTCTATCGGTGATGAGTGTTCTTTTCCTACCCAAGTCCCCAACATCCGTAGATCTCAGGGGTGGGAGTAAGGAGAGGGAGGGCTTCGGCCAATTCAAGGTATCTCCACCTCTACCTTAAGGTTCATTTCTATTGTGTTTTTGTCCTAATTCACAACTTTGAAGAATCAAAACATGCACTGAGGTAGGTTAGGATACTTGACATTGTCTAAGCTTGGGCACCGGGCCGGGCCCCCGCTGGGTACCCAGTACCCCGTGTACCTGCTGTTGAGACAATGGGCACCAATGGTCGTCATGGGTAAAGAAACTCACTCATCTGCCTTTCCATGGTGTCCCTCTCTCCCTCTGCCCAGGAGTGGAGCCAAGGTAGGGCTCGCTTGGGCCCTGACCTCACCTCAATTATTATTTTTAATTTACATGTAAATTTTTAAAAAAATCACTTGTTTTACATAAAAAAATTTGAAAATTAATATTTCAGCCCTAATCAAAATTTAAAAACTTTAATTTAACCTGTTTCATGAAAAATTTTTGGCTCTGCCCCTGCCGTTCTCACCACCTCCCCCCCCCCCCTCCCTGCATGAAAAATCATGCAAGGGGGTGGTGAATATAACCAGTTTCATGGACAAACTGCCCCAATCTTAAAAGGATTTGAAATCACCTTGGATCTTAGACTTGCAACAAAAAATATGGACATTTCTTATTACCAATGGAAGGGCCCCCCTGTCTTACTAGTCCTTTAAATATCCAACAATAAAACCCCCAATTAAACCTCTTGTTTGATCTAACTGAGCTCTTGGTGGAAGCTGCAAATGAATTGAACCAGACTTTAATTTAAGTAGACATTAAATCTTACAAGGAAAAATCTCTTTTTGGCTAATCTACATGTGACTTAGTCTCCATAAACTATATAAGCAAGCAAGGAAAAGCCTCAAGTGCAGCTAAAAGGTGAAGGGTCATGACACTGATGAATGTATACTCAGTGATCAACAACACAATTAAGATGTATAGTTTAGAAGTATTGGTTTATACTAGAAAGGGGCTTATCTAGAACCAGGGCCGGAGGGAGGTGTGGGCATAGTGTAGGCAATTGCCCACAAAGGCCCAAAAGAAAGTTCACTGAAAATCAAACAAGCAACAGTTTGTGAATTATTTTTGTCAACCAAACAAGCGGTTGTCTCATGAATCGGGCTAAAGATTATGCCAGATTCATGAAATATTAGTTTTAGTGTTCCATGAATCTGTCATAATTTTTTGGGCATAAATCTACTGCAATCCTTGAACAGATTCTTCGAAGGGGATTGGTGCAACAGATAGGACTGAGGCTGATAAGCAGTCAGTTTCTATTTCGAGTTTATGAAACATCAACTTCTTGTGCTGCAAAAGTGAAAGTATTGACACTCAAGTTGAAGCATAATTATAAAAATAAAAAAGCAAAATAATGAAAAACATTTAACATGGCTGGAATAATGCCAAATCCATAGAAAGCTACCATCAGCCTTAGCCGATATTGCCTAATGACTTATTATTTATAATGAACTTCAAAAGATTTCTCCTAAATATAAAGAGCTTCAAAAGATTTCTCCTAAATATAAAGAGCAGTTACAATAAAGATATTCTTTTCCCAATAGCATTTGGTAACCGATCGTGTGTTGCCAAACTTTCTTGATAACCAAGTAGCAAGCTAATAAAGGACTTATATATGAATGGCTATGAATTATGTTTCTCGATTTTTCGTTATAAAACTATTCCAAAGTCATTCTCACACTATAGTTATCAAATTTTTTCACTTTTTTATAGGAGGTTATTGCCAAGTGATTTCACACTTTGAAGGTCACAACTTTTATTTATGAACACATGCATGTAAGCATCAAAACCACTAACATCATAATGTTCCATTAGACCATCTTAGTTCTATTTGCCTTCTTAGTTCTCCCACCATCGAAAATGAAAGTTGAAGCCCTTTTTCCCTTCTCCCCATTTCATTAGGCCGTGTTTGATTGACATTCTAGGCCGGATTTTTATGGTGGAATCCATGGTTTTAGCAAACGTTATTACAAAATTTTGACTCGAAATTAACATAAAATGTGATAAAATAAATAACATCCCAAATTCGACAGGCAATCAAATTTAATATCTACGTATTATTTACTAATTGAATGTTATTTATTAAATTCAATGATTTGGGTTTAAATATAAGACAAATATTAAATTATATAAGGCTACATAGGGCCTAGTCGTAATGCAGTAATATTTATTTTTCATTTCTCACCAACACAGTCAGGAGTCATGAATTTGGTACCCACTTGTTATTGCCAATAACAACTTGACACGCGCATTAAAAAAAAAAAAAAAAAAAAAACCATGTGACATCCGTCATGCGTGTCATTATTGTCTGACACAGGTGATCGGTATCAAAGCCGATTTAAAGGTGTCACATGTCCGCCTTTAGTTATTCTTTAAGTTTCATGAAGCTCTTTATTTTCAAGTAGTTTTTATATATTTTTTCATTTATGTTTTACCGAAATAAACATTTTTATATACACTTTCCAGAATTTACATACGCAAAATTTAAAAAATTTTAAAGTAGAAGTATAATATCGTTTTTCAAAATGTGAGAGGGTTTAAAATAGGTATTGATATTGAGTTGGAGTATATGAAAGATATGGGGTGGAGTCAAAATTTTTTCATTAAATTAACCAAAATATCATTTTTCAAAAATTTTATATAAAATAAGTAAAATTGTTTAAATATGTAAAATTTTAAAAAAAATTAAGGTGGAGCCGCGGCCGTACGGGTCCTACCTTGCCTCTGCCCAGTGGCGGAGCCAACGTGGGGCTGGTGTGCGTGCTTGCCCACGCCAGTCCAAGATAGCTCCATACAGTAGCGGATTGTTTGGCGATCTGAATCGTGCTTCAATGTTTGTTTATTTTTACATTAGTGCCCCTTCGTATGTGAAAATCTATGAATGGGTGCCCCCTCTAGGAAACTTTTCTGTTGTTGTGAAAGATGTAATTCCGAAGCACTAAAGTAAATGAATTATAACTTTGACTCTTAGGATGAAATATTTTTCTTTCTCGCCATGAAAAAAAGCAAAAAACCAAACAAACTTAGAGTGTGACATTGTATATAATACATATATATATTATATTTTTAGTGTTATGAGAAAAATGTGCTGCCGTTCTGATCCAAAGGATACAGTGTGACAGATTTATATATAACATCTTTTTAGGTATATATGCGAGAAAAGGTGCTGCCTTTCTGATCAAGGCCAGAAAAAGCATGAAGTTTCAGGCTAAATGAATAAAATATAAAAGTATCAACGGTACAATCTGATTCATCATCCAATCGTCCATCTCACGCATGTTCCTCACCCACTCATGAAACGTCACGTGAACGCAACTCAAGGTCATAATATCTTTTCTTTTTGTCATATTTATAACTCGCGCCTCTCAACTTATAAATTCATGTATATATAAATAAATGTGAAATATTCAAATTTGTTAAATTTTTAAAAAGCCAAGTAACTCAAATTGACGAATTATATCTTTCAAGGTTTTAAGACTTAATGATCTTAGATTCCTTTGTTCATAAAATATGTTTTATAAATTATATATATATATATATATATATATATATATATATATATATATATATATATATATATATATATATATATACGGCCTCGGTTTGAAAGTTTGGACCTCGATCTGGATCTAAGAGCAGATCCAGTAACTCGCTAAATCAGATCTTTCCAATACATTTCTACGATCAGAAACTTCAGTTTACTGGATCCAACGGTTTTTAGTACAAGTGATTTGAACAACTAAAAAGAGCGCCACTGGTTATCATAGTATCGATCACCTAGCATCAAATGGACGGTCCAGATTGCATATCGACTTTGAAAATGTCATCCGGCAGATTACGACATCCGAGCACCGGGAATTCCGAAAAAGGAGAACCGGTTTTAACCGAAAAGGACTTGATGCAATTGCTCAGGGCTAAAATTGTCAGTTCGTAGAAAAGAGTCAGCAAAGAGCCAGCGGGCCCTTCCGTGTATGCTGAAGCCTCCAACTGGGCTTCGTTGTCACTATATGTAGCATTCGGCTCTGCCAGAGACCCCCGGCGATTCGGCGAAGAGAAGAACGAGAATAAGAGGAAGATCCCAAGCTAGATAGGTACTGTTCGAGGGGTTCTCCCTTCCTGGCTTCTTCTTCTTTCTCGTCGTTCTCTGAGGATCTAATGCCGTTTCTGCAGGTTTTCCGAGCACAAAACCGTCGGGTCTGGTGAATCCTGGTGAGGATTCTAGCCTTTCTAGGGCTTCTTTTCTCCTGCTTCGTCGGAGGAACATTTTGTGGGGTTGCTGGTGCGCTTGGTGGGAGTTTTTACGGTAGTCCGATGTGCATTGTGGGGAGAGAGTAGTGATTTGGTTGGTATTGTCTCTTAAGCTTTCATGGGGGATTTTTCTTTCATATTTCTTTTGACTGGTGAAAGGGAGGCGTGGAGTTCTTTAGAGAATTTTCCTTGAGATACCCTTTTCCCAGTTTTCGTCTTCTGAAGGGAGTTGAAATCTCTAGTGCATTTTGAATGGGTGCCGCCTTGTCAATGGATTATGAGTAGTGGATGTGCTAAAGATTGGTGGCGAATGTTCGGTTCTGATTTTCTTTGGATCTTCGTGCATGTTGTATTTCAATAGAATGTGGGTAGTGGTGGTGCATGTGAATCGGTTGAAGGAAGAGCGTTTGAAGAAATTGTGTTCTGCTGAGAAAGAAGAAGATTTGATTTTCAACACTAAAATCCTAATCTGATAGGTTGAAGGACTTCTGATACTGCCTTCCAGGGGAGTGTTAGTTTCTTGAGGTCTGGATTTCCATAAAGCAGTGACGAGAGTGGTTGGAGCTACAATGGAGTTCCTGTACCATTTTCTTGGGGGTCACAGTTCAACTTTTTCGCTCGTTTGTTCTTGGGACAATGGCCGGAAAAGTGAGGACAAAGACGGATTGTATCTGCGTTTGAATGGTTTTTGATTTGTTTTTTCTGTTTGTTGATCTGGAGATTCCGGAGAGCAGTAAATGGGGTTTCTTTGTTCGTTTGTTAAGTCTGTTGCTCTGCTCTGGATTTTATTTGTGTCCACCAGAGCAGAAGCACAATATTCGGCAGTCGATGCTCGATCTGTGGATGCTTTTTTACAGGATCATGCTTACAAAGCTCTCGTTCATCCACTCACGGGCATTGCCTACAATGCATCTGTTCCTTCAGCTATCAATGGTGTAAAATTATCGGTTGTTAGGCTCCGCAGTGGTAGTTTGAAGAGCAGGGGAGCTCAATTATTCGAATTTCATCTCCCGCCTGGAGTTCGTGTGCAACCCTATGTTCTGCGGCTTGCTTTGGTTTATCAGAACCTGGGTAACTGGTCTGCTACTTATTACCGTGCCCCTGGTTATACCTTGATTTCTCCAGTTCTGGGAATGCTGGCCTATAATGCGTCAAACCTTGCTGCTACTAATTTATCAGAATTGATGTTCATGGCTACAAGTGAACCAATCTCAATCAATTTCGCAACTGTTAAGGTCCCTGAAGGAGCGAGAGCAAAATGTGTACGATTTGACTTGAATGGCTCGTTAGAGTACAGTAATCTGTCTGCATCACAGACATGCTCAACTTTCAAACAGGGTCATTTTGCAGTGGTTGCTGAGTTAACCCCTTCGGCCTCTGGCCTTTCAACTAACCCATCTTCAAATGTGTGGAAGATCACAGTTGGTTCTGTAATTGGTGGGTTTGTGGTAATGGGTGGTCTAAGTGTCTGTGCAATAGCGTTGTTGAGAGTGAGGAAGACATCAAGGCTTGCAGCCATGGAACGGCGGTCTGACCAAGAAGAATCACTGCGGGTATCAGAAATTGGCAGTACTAGAGCGCCAACAGCGCCACGAATTCGGACATCACCTGTTTTAGAGAGTGAATATGTTTGATCGATGTTTAAGATCTGCTCAAATGATCCGCCTTCATGAAGTAATGGTCGTTGTGGCAACAGTTATTGGTGTGTTTGGTCTCTTTTCTTTATGGAGTTGTTTCCTGTCTTTGAGAATTGAGATCTTTTCTCCTTCCACTTTCATCTTCCCATTCATTCTTAGTTAATGCTTCTTCTCTCCCCATTCCTTGAATTCCACCCAGGAGTGATTTGTAACAATTTGCAACTCCTGATCAGCTAATTGTTATCTGATAGCAGTAGCTCTGGTAGAGATTTCGTTGCCTTAGCTAGTAAAAAGCAGGATGGTGTATTTCTGGATTGGTTTTATCCATTTGGTATCTGAAAAGTTTGTCCCTCATGGAATGTTGGCTCTGCACATTGAGGCATTGCAAGAATCTATCCGGTTGATTTTCTTCTAGATGAGGATTTCTTGGAGCTGCAACTGTTTGGTTCTGCAAAAGCAGTGCCCGGAGCGAGGCAACACATTCATTTTAGGAAGAGCTGGTGACGTCCAGTAATTTCAATTCTTTTTAACTGTTGAAACTTCCTCTGTTGTGTGGTAACAGTTATGACTCCAAAATTGACAGCTTTTCTAGTGCTATTTCTTTTTGTTTCTTGTTGTTGGTTGTCTTTCTGGCCATCTGTCTTTAGAATAAATAAAAGTTGAGATTCGGTGGAGTCCTTGCTTGTAATAATTTACCAGAAATTTATTGACAGAGAGAGAGAGTTGCTGAATGAGGCAGGAGGTTCTTGCATGTGAATTTTTTAATCAGTTAGTTGACAAAATTCACGTGAAAATAATTCATTCTTTGGAGAAGTTTGTGGGCCAAATTGACAGTGAAAATTTCAAATATTTAAGATCTCCAGATGCTTGGCTTTAGCCACAAATTTAGTGCAAAAAGATTTATTTTGTCCTCAAAGCAAGGTTTCGAACAGGGTTTTAACTTTTAACATCATCAGGAGAGAACAAACCTTAGATTATTGCAGAAGGACATGTATTCAAGATCTTCTATCATTTCAAAATCGTCCGCCTTGACAAAATGCCAAATCTGTAGCATTGTAGGTTCCTTTCACGTCAATCATGGAGATTATATTCATATGGTCAGATTCGACAAAAAGAACTGAAAATAATGCAGGTTACATTCAGATGTTCACATTGGACAAAAACTTAAAAAATTGGGATCTAAACGCAGCAAGGCACCTATATTTTAAAGCCTTGTGGAGAACTTTTCTCTGGATTCCAACTGAACAGATCGTGCCTTGACCAGATCATCAAGCACTCGATTGCATAAAACAGGTTCAAAAACTTGACCTGTATCCAGAGTAGATCTGACGCAGCACAGTTGAACATGGCTATTATACAAACAAAAAAAGGAAAATTACAGCGCCTCCTGAAATTCATCTCGAGGACGAGAGTTAACTTGAAAAACACTACCATCTTTTTTATGCTTTCTCTCTCTCTCTCTCTCTCTCTCTCTCTCTCTCTCTCTATATATATATATATATATATATATATATATATATATATATATATATGTGGTATATCACAAACAACCAGGCCAGGGACAAAAACCAGACTATTACAAATTAATTGCTAAACTATGATGTTTGTACAATCTAACATGATAAATATGAACTTAATAACGTCTTAATGAGAATCAAACACTAAGTCATTTTTTGAGTTTAACATGTTTTCCACGTAACCAAAAACTGTGACACCAAATTTTTGATAGTAGAACAATAATTGTTTTTCTTAAAAACAATTTGAATGAAGACATGTTTTAGGTTGAAGTAGTATTCACAAACATAGTAAAATGTTGATGTGTGTGTGTGTGTGTGTGTAGAATTTGAAGTTCTTTGTAAAAGTAAAGATACCAAAGAACAACCAGGACTGGGAAGGTGAATATGCACCTCCTAGTGCAAACAAGTCTGACATATAAAACAAAAATCTACCATGTGTTTTAGCCAGTATTTAAGATATTATAATGCACAGTTATCAGTTTGGGACACAGGAAGTATCTCAGGACCTGAGCATCAGGAAGAAGACAGCTTAATTAATGCATTCCAAGCTCCAAGACCATGTGGAGTCAACTGGTGGTCAACATTATCAAGCATGAAAAGCATCTTTTACTTGAGTCCAAAGTGGAGCATCTTTTATTAAGATTCCATGAAAGCAACTCAGTGTCTATGAACTCTATACCAACTGAACTGTGGAGAATTTATGAATGCAATTAATGCCCTACAGTTCAAGAAAACAATGATGGAGATGGTTTTTGGAAGGAAAAGCAGAACCCATTTTGTTGGTATGCTTGATTTCAGGTTTCTCTTCCTGCAGTTTTAGTTTAAGCTGCAGTTCATTACAATTGACTCAGAACAGGGACAACTTTCACAGTTGAATCAACATGCTTTACTTTTTTTTTTGTTA
>JAANDH010000432.1:184707-240493 GCA_011799765.1 Nymphaea thermarum
ATATATATATATATATATATATATATATATATATATATATATATATATATATATATATATATATATATATATTTTCTCCATCTGGTTTTGGATGGAAAAGTCCTCCGCATACTATTTGATGCATTGCTTCAGGCAGTGTGTTTAATCATATCTGCCTGCTGCAAGGTAATAGGTGAACGTGACTGGACAGAACTCAAGATGGCTGGAAGATTTCAAGTCTTACATGTGTGTCTGCTGCCATATGCCGGATATTTACTGGATGGGTAAAATTTAAAAATTTGTTGGTAAAAGAATCTGAAGTCGCCATAAATTGTCGCCACATCATAAACCATGGCTAGTATCAATTTAATGACTGTTTTGTGGAAACAAAATTTTAAATTCCCTTCTCTCTCTCTCTCTCTCTCTCTCTCTCTCTCTCTCTCTCTCTCTATATATATATATATATATATATATAGTTATAGTTATTTCATTTGTCAACACAATTTAGTTGTCTAGGTTTTTTTGTTATTCTTAACTTGTTTCTCTTAAATCCAAATGTTAATGAATGTATCTAAAAGATAAATAAAATAAATAATGTCATTTTAAATAGGATTTAAAAGAAGTTTTAAAGTTAATAGTCTCAGCTTTCTCAGCTCTAAAAGCGAACCTTGAAAGTAGACTACAAAACTTCTTAGTTGCGACGTTGTTTAACCTTTTGCTTTCATCCGTGTAGTTTTTTTTCTAAAAAAAAAAAGGTTCAATATATATCTCTATATCTTACTATCTGTAACTTAATTATATAAATATCAAGAGTATTTAAACTAATTTTGAGCTCTCAAATCACCTTGATTGATGGTCCAAAAACTAGGCATGAGCTCTCTAGTCATCTTTTGTAAACTCAAAAGTACCAGCCATTGTTAATTTTTTGGAAAATAGTTTTCTGAATGATACTTTTTCCACATAATTCTCATCTTTACTTAATTTACATATTTCCATGTAACCTTTTTTGTGTGTGTAGATATATATATATTTATATATATATGCACACCAATGTTGGCAACCGCTTTTATTTATATTGCTTTTATTTGTCCTTATTAAATATGATATGTGTATGAGAGAGAGAGAGCATTGAAGGCCACCACACCAAATCCTTTCTAAACCCACTTCAGAGACTGTGGGAAAGCATGCAATCTCTTTAGAGACACAAATATTAGACTGACAGGTAATAAAAGTGGTCTACCATACAAACTCTCTCTCTCTCCTCCCCTCCAATAGCATTAACATAGTTGCCAGTTGGTCGGATTGATGAACAGGTAGAGGACATGTAATCAGTTCGATTCCTATAGTTGTCTCTCTCTCTCAATGATTTACATGAGCTAGTTGAGTTGATCAGTACGTAAAGGCTTGTCATTAGTTCAATTTTCATAGGCATTCCGTCTTCAAGTATAAGTTAGCTCAAATCTCTCTCTCTCTCTCCAAATGATAGGTGGCACAACTAGTCGAGTCGAATGGTGCATAGTGGACGTGTCTCCTGTTTGATTCCTAAGGATGCTACTACCCTGATGACAGTGAAAGATGTTGGTTGAAGAGCTGCTTTGGGTGGTTAAGTGAACATGATGTTATTTGGTCTTGCCCGGATCAAAGTCGGGTTTGGTCTTGCCCGGATCAAAGTCGGGCTCACACAGCTTGGTCTAACCTGGTTTTAATAAAAATATTTAAAATATATAAATTTAGTATATAAACATATATTTATGATAAAAACTTATATATTTATATATTATGACCTGAGCCCCGGCCCGACTCAACCTGGCTAGGTACGTGAGAGCCTATCGAGCACCCAGCCGGACGCCCATTGGCAGTGGCTTCACAACCCCAACCGAGTTTCCCATAAATACCTCACCTAACCCACGAACAGAAAATGTGGTATCACTAAATTCCCCTGTGACCAGGCAACGCATTCAAAGCACATTTTTCAAGCACCACAGGTCTTCTCACAGCAGCCTGCAGCATTTATGCTCATCAGTTTCACGATTTTTCTTTTGCCCCCTGTTCCCAGAAAAACGATAGTTCGGTCTTATTTTGAACAATCTGATTCGTTGCCGACTGAAATTGGTACCGTGAGACCGACCGGATTCCGTTCGGATGAATATATATCAAGGACAGTCGCAATTACATTGGTCAATGGTCTCAGCACCGCCATTAATTGCAGAACTGTTTCACCTGAATCGAATTGATTTCTGGCTGAACTCATCATGTTTTCTAACTCATTCCAGTTCCGTGCTTTCCAGATGCAGTTTTTGATAAGTGGTTTCCTAACCTAGAATTTCACTCGTCCTTTTTATAGGAACAAACCGATGGAGAGGCTCTCATGAAAGGAAGGGAGTGGTTGTTTTACAAGTTACAACAACAAAGAAATACAGGTGAGCAAAGGAAATCACTATCCTGAGAGGTGTTTGCGTGGAGATTTGTTTTTAAATAACAGCGAAATTTTTCTTGGGTATACCTTGAGACGGGAAATTTTCTCAAACTAAGCTAAAATTTGCGTTCTTATGTTTGATTGATTGCTCTTGATTTAAAATTCTTAGGGATTAGAAAACCATAGATTTAAATGAAACTATTTTTTAATGTAAAAAAGGAAAATAAGGATTTTAAGTATTTAATTCTACTCAACAAAGGTCAAGGGTACAAAGCACTCGAAGTGAAGCGTTAAGGACAAACTTTGAATTGCGTTAAGGAACGTCACGTCACGAGAAAAGCCCTCTTGACCTATAGTTTGATCAATAAAAAAATTTACTATGGATCTTTTGCCATATCACCGAAAGCATGTTACATCAAATCCACATAAGATCCATTTATTTCAAATCAAGTAATCAAATGCCCTCATAAGGAGAGAAAAAAAAAAATTACTTCCTTTGAGGATACAAAGTGAACATCCGGGGATATTCACCTTCTTTTATTGTTTTTTCAAAGCTTGCACCATCCGAAAGTGCATTTATCGGAGCAATCAAGCAACCATACTTAAACCACAACATGACTTTCAGCAAATATTGATGAATCCCTTGGCCGTCCCTACTTGAAATATATGAATCATTGGGTAAGAATACCCAAAATATTCATTTTTATCTCGGAAAAGAAAATCACATACAATCAACGGAGAAGTTAACATAAATCTGAACGTTTCCAAGTATGTTAATAGCCCGAGAGTATGAAGATTTTTACTGTTAGGTTGGAAATCGAACTAGAACATGGGAAAATAGGAAACCTTTTGAAACAATCCGTGATTGATAGAAGATAATGAGATGTTACTGCTGTCTTGTGATTCAGTGACTGAATCTTAAGTGAGTAGTTGAATAGGTGACTACTGTTGCTTTAGATATAAGGGTCAGTAGGAAGAGTATTTGATCTGTCCAGATGAGCAGCTAAGGCACTACCCTTCTCTCCATCTCTTAAAAGTATCAGGCCTACTTTTGATATCCTGGTGATGTCTCTACCATGTTTCAACTTACATATAAGTGTCACCCCTTTTCCGACACATACTGCTACCTTCAACATCGTCCAACACAAATAATAAATATGCTCAGCTGCTACATAATGAAAGTCTAAATTTCCATAAGAACTCCCACACTTGGTCAGGATTCCCAAAGAAAGCCTCACATTTCTGAAATCCGCAAAACAAAGCAATGGTTTGCTGATAACTGCCAAATAAGAGCCTACCTTTTAACCTTCAATCTTAACTTAGTGAGTTGAGTGAAATAACAAGAAATATCCATTTCTTTTTTGCAAGAGCGAATGAAAAATTCAAAGCAGGAGACTTCACATGAGAAACACAAAATCTCACCTGTTCCAAGATGGAAGATTTTCATCTCAGAACATCAATAGACGTTGGTCAGCAAAAGTTGGGCCAGTAGAACTCCAGGAATAGATATTTCTTATTTTGATGGATTTAATAGAATATGGCATAACTAGGATTCAAGAACCAACAGTCCAGAGAGGTTGGGGCGCTAGGTGAAGACACCACAACTAAGCAGCAGTCCGAGCCAAGTCCCCAGGGTGTCATCCTCTTGTGCAAACTGAAGGCAGCTAACTTCCTCAGGTAGGGAAGGTTTTAGGAGCTGCTTGCCATGATACATTGTGTGAATGTTTTATGATTCTACCCTAAATATTGACACAAATTCAAGAACCACTTCAACAAGTTTTCCATGAACCTACCCTACTATTTGAGGCAGATTCATGGAACAGTCATACAGTGTTCCTCATGCCAAATGGCTCCATAGAATTCACTTCTCTGCTGATCCAAGAGGTTCAGCATCAGGTTTCCATGTAATTTGCTTCTAAATAAAAAGTGCGACTACCAATTTTCTCAGTTGGGATCAGTACGAAACTGATTGCTTTGTAGAGCGGCAAGCGCATGTGCGGGAGCATGAGCCAGGAAAAGAAGGCAGATAAGCAAACCATATGCAATGGTTCAATCAACAGAAGTTAACAGAACAAAGCGTCATTACAGAGTATGTCGCATTTCACCATGAAGTACTGTCGCTTAATGCCAATAAGCGAGAAACAGAAAGAATAAAACTTCAAATCAATGACAGAGTTGATTTTTCAATCTTCAACTGGAAGAACAATGTTAACTGGCAAAATGCTTGGTCACATGAACATAACCAAATTTGTGATAGGGTCTGGTGGTAGCACGGGATCATGTCCAAAACAAGAATATCCAGTTTTTTTTCATGAAAATGGTGTTTTATTCATCTCAGCATCTGTCCTGCTTCTTAATTACTCCTGCAGTAACAGCAAAAAGTGGATTCCATCAATCTATTCACTTAGAATCAGTTGGATCATCATAAAATGCTTCTCAGAACAATCACTTTCACACCAGAAAAGTTGTAACCTTTTCATTAGATAGAAGGTTAAAACTGTTATTCAGATTATTTACTGAAATATTCAAATGAAGGTATGGTAAAGTAGCAATTTCATAGACAAACAATAACATTCTACTTTTCACTTCATGGAGAAATGTTGCCACCAATCATGATTCTAATGAGGATAAGTCCTGATCGTCAATATTCTAAACAAAAGTTCCTCACAGTATATACATTTAGGAAAGGTAGAGCGATTATGTTCATTAAGCCAGAAGTCAAAGACACCTCAGTCAATGTGTAGAGCCAGCCATAAAGTGTGCAACTCCAAGCACCAACTTGATTAGCTCCAAAGCTATGTCACATAGGTATAGATATGGGTGCCGGTACGGGTACTGTACAGGTATAGGTCTGAAGCATTTTTGGGACATGTAATATGAGAATATATACATACACACGCACACACACACACATGCATAGGAGCTGAAATCCTCCAGCCATCTTGATCTCCATCTAATCACGACTGTTCGATGCATTGTGTTAGGCAGTGTGATTAAACACACCACCCGATGCATTTCATGTGGAGATGTGCAGTGAGAGGCTGGAGGATTTTTTTTTTTGTTCAACCCAGATAGAGAAATCCATAAATCATTTATATATATATATATATATATCATAGTCACAAATAACATCTCGGAGTTTTAAACAACAAGGTTTTTCTTATGTATAATACGGCGAGCTTGAAAAAACGGGAAAAAAACAGGAAAAATAAGGTAATTTTTTAAAAATTTAAAAAACTAAAAATGGGAGAAAATAAAATAAGTGTGAAACTAATAACATAAACATCAAAAGATAAGTAGATTTACAATAAATAAAAAATAAACCTGGTTGGCATTAAAAAAACTGAAAAAAGTGAAAAAAAACGAGTTTTTTTCTTTTTTAAAGTTTTTTCCAAAAAAACACGTTTTTTTAAGGTTTTAACTTTTAAATTACTATTTAATTTATCGTGCCTTTTTTGAAAAAAAATGTGTTTTCTGTGACTATGGTTATTTGTGACTTGAAGGTACACACACACACACACACACACACACACACACATATATATATATATAGGATTTATGGATTTCTCTATGTTAGATGAACTTAGCTTATTTCCCTATCATCATCCTATGATTTCCGTTTCATACTTTGTTCATTAGTTTCTTCTTCATAATTTATAAGTTATGAATCATGAAGGATTATATATATATATATTTAAGCAAAACAACGGTCATTTGGATTATTGGACTCGGTCAATTTTGACTCAGTCCCAAAAATAACGAACTAAGGCCCTGGGTGCGTTGACTGCACCAGACACGGTCAGTGTGTTCAGGTGGTGGCTGAGATACTCCTCCAAACAGGAGTGTCCGTGTTACATAGCTCCAAAGTATACCATTTTCAGCTAAATCACAAGATATCATGGAAAGTAGCTAACAAATTTTATGGCCATGAACCATGTGCAATATCCTAAAATTCAACCAAATGCACTGTAACCTTAATCTACCATGATTTAAAAGTTTAAATAAAATTGTCTCTTGATAAAAATACTAGATACTCTATCATCGTAGGTGGCAAGCAGGTGGTCAGATGGGAATGTGAAGGGTGGCAAGTTGAACGCCCTAGAGCTCTGCTGCCTAAGTTTCCCCAAGGTGGTCAGGGCTCAAACCCGTCATAGAAAAAGTTGAAAAAAAAAAAAAGTAAAAGTGGATCATAAAACGCCTCATAAGGACCATGGAGGCTTGTTCCAATACTAATCAGATTGGGTGGTTTAGGAGTAATGTCGAAACTTTGAAGAGCTCAACTGAATCTCGAAATGAATTCAAAAAACAACTTGGTATAGAAGTTGAAAAGTTGGGTCAAAGTACTGGGAAGTTTCAGATAGCACAGAGAAAGGGAAAATGCAGAGATGGTAAGCAAACATTGGATGGATAAATGTTCAGGAGTTACAACATTGACGAGATAGGAATGAAAGAAAAAAAGAAACTAAATTCAACAGAAGACCAAGCTGTTAAGGACACCAAAGTATGACCTGATCCAGAGTAGGTGCTGACCCTGTGACGCCTTCCGAAGCCAGGTATGATGCTACCCAGGTCCACCTTAGTTTAAGGTGCCACATGGAATGACCCATAACTAAGGGCCTTGAATGGAAAATAAAGGAGTCGTGATGAGCATCATAAGGATCTTCTTCATAGGGGTGAGCTTCAGGAAGGAGTAAGCTTACATGTATGCACTTCTCTTAGTTGAGATCAGCAAAGCTTCTCTCTCCCTCCCTCCCTATGCTGGTTACAGTGGTGAGCTTGCCAAGGAGAAACATTTACCTCTAGACCTGTAAAATCCCCTAATGTAGGCCAAATCACCTACTTCAAACAGTGAAAAACCAGAGCTTAAAAGACTAACCCCATTTTCCTCCACCCTTTGTTTCCAGAATTTAAAAACTTCATTACCACATCTACGAGATAAATTTTCTAAGCAACTCTGTGGAGGCAAATCCACTTAATCCCACAGTCCTCGCTAACACTTGTAGAACACACATTTCCCTAAACCTGCATAATCAGAACCAGAAATTTGGTTGGTCTTAACTCTACGGTGTTTAAGCAGGCGCAAAAATTTTCTTCCGTATCTGGACCAACCCAAAAAAGCATGACGCTCCAACTAGCCAACCTTAGCCTAAGTACTTTAAACAATGACCAATTAAACTTGCACCCATCAAGTTATTGACTCTCAACCTCAACATTTTCTTTACAATAAGGATGAAGTAAGCTTGTCTAGCAAACTGTTGAGGATAACATGTAAGACACACATTATGATTTAAGAAGATATCTAAGCCAGAAACAAAGATATGACAAATCTAGGAGAATATGGCATATAAAAAATGAGGATGTGTACCTGAAATATGAAGTGTTTAGCAAATTGTCAACAAAGTTGGTAATAATTTCAAAAATATTGTGATAATATTGTAAAACAATTATACGAAAAGGAAAATTATCATGACCTTTTGAAAATGTTGCACTAATATTGCACTATTTTGAAAAGTCAAGACATTTTTGCCAGGTTAGAAAATAGAAACCTTTCTTATAGTCTATTAAAAAAACAACTTCTTTTCTGTTTCTTTTCAAAATTTAATAACTATTTTGAACTTTTATCAATGTTCTTATCGGTAAGAATAGAAAACTCACAACTTTGTAGAATTTCTATTATATGGTATATTTTTCATTTTTGAATTGTCCAGATTTTTCACAAGAAAAACAGGATTCCTGATTAATGCTCAAGAAAACCTACCTCTTGTTGATGTTTTTTTTTTAGAAACTTGTTATGAGTTTCTGTTGAGTAGAGAGTGTTTCCTTGTGAGGCTGTGACTCTCGTTTCTTCCCATTGAAAGAGAGTGCCTTGATATATTTTGTATTCTCTTTGGTGAAATTGATCAATAAGCAGTGTGAGGATTCTCACCGTGGATGTAAGCTCTAAAGCTGAACCACATAAGTTCTTGGTACCATTGGGATTGCATTCGTGAGTTTTTTTTTTTCATTGTGCTGTGTTTCTTGCCACCGTGACAAGCCTACAATAGCCCTGAGAATGAAATTTGTGAAAATGGTTTGGCATTCCTGGTTAGACCCTGCTATATCTCACTCCTGTGAACAGCCATCCAATGAGTTGGATCTAGTACAAGGGCTTTTCTCTGTCCAGAATCTCAATCCACCACAACCTTAAAATACTTAACCATCCCAGTTACAGTCCATTTGAGTCCCTAGCCATGACAATGGATTCAACCCTTCCTTGAAGGTTGATTTGTGAAAGGTAAACTAGCAAGCTTACAGTTGTGGTCTCCTGGATAACCTCATTCAGATAGTTACATGACAAAATTAAACTTGAAACCAGCTTTTGAATGTTTTTGCAACAATGTGAAGACTCTTCTTTCATCTGTTTTGGTTATGACTACTCTTTAGGAAGTGCCATGAGTTAGCAGGGTTGGAGAAGGCTGGAAACTAAGGGAATTAAAGAGGGAAGCTGAAATAATTTCCTTGAATAAGAATGACAGAGACTGAGAATGACTGTCTATCTATGACAACATTAATTACCATGGAGGTGTGCTGATTCTAAACAAACCACATGATTCTCAAAATTAGCCGTTGACATGACAAAAACATTGAGGAACAAATTCTGCTATTCTTCCGTATAGGGAAACTGCGAAAAATGAACATGAAATATAACACCCCAAAAGTTTAGTCTTGCATTGAAGATTGTGAGGAATCTTCAAGGGCTTATAAAGGGGGTTGTTAAAGTAGTTGGCTGTCTTGGTTCCTAACATTTTTTGGGTTAGAATCAAAACAGATAGGGGGTGGGTTGGGATCCACCAAACCAAGGGCCGCAGCTCGGGAATGGGTTAGGTCCCGTATTAAAGATTGTGAGGGACCTTCAAGGGTTTATAAAAGGCATTGTTAAAGTAGTTGATTGTCCTGGTTCCTAACATTTTTTGGGCTGGAATTGAAATTGCTAGGAGGCAGGTTGGGATACGCCAGACCAGGGGCCTGAGCTCGGGAATGGGTCGGGTTGTTACATGAAATGTTAATTTTGGGATCATGGGTTTGTCCATGCATACAAATATGTGCTTAAAGTGTTAAACACAACAATGTTGTCTTGTTATATTTTACTTGGAGATGGAGACTGCAGACATTGGTAGGTCTTCATCTTATTTTATTGTTCCATAATATCGTTCATAGTTTTTTGTTTAATTCTTATGAAGTCTTACTTGCTTTCATGAAAGATGAAAAACAAAGAAAATGAGAAGGAAAATCTGAAACTGAAAAGAGTAATGTCCTTGAGGGCCTTGAGGCCATGAAAGCAATCCTAATATACTAAAACCCTATGTAATTCATGCATTATGAGAATTGGACCTTCAAATGCACCAAATTCACAAAACCAAAGATTCCAAGAGAGCAGACCAAAATTCAGCAGTGATAAAATAAGGGGAAAAGAACAAAAGAAATGTTTCTTTAGATGCAAAGGAACTGAGAAAAGAGTGTCAAAATATTTATAATTTGATTTAGAGTACTTATAAAAGTCAAATGTGCAGATGGTCAAATTCAACATACAAAATGAAGCTGTTGCTACGTTCAAGTTTAACCATCTCAATTTTATGTTGTCAAAAACATAACCAGCAGACTGCTATTGCTTAGCTTTCCAAGCATATGATTATAAAATTAGTTTATACTTTATACATATGCAAAACAAATATGACTAATAGAATTGTGAAACATGAAACTTACACAGCAAATGTGCATGATGGTGAGCATGTTCTACATACAAGCGGAACAAACTTTAAGCAACTTTTCCTTGACTTATTCCAACAAATTGCTATAGCATTTTTATATCCAAAAAAAAAAAAGGTCATTAAACTTTAGAGTAACTGTAAAAGGTGGAACACCATTTATCAGCATCAAATTCATCTAATATTGGACATTGTTAGCTCAAAGAAATGAATTGGACTTGTTAAGATCTACTGGAGGAATTACGTTCACACTTCACACCAATAGTCTCAGATTTCTTTATCATCAATGGCCGCACCAACCAATACTAAACCACATTCATGCCAGCAAAGATGTACGTTTATGCAAATGATACCCCACTAAGAACTAACCAGTGTCTGATGCATGTCTGACCTGTCACTAATATGAACTTTGTGTGGATACTTTGCCCATGTGGTGGATAAGAGTGTTTAAGGCCTTTAATATCAAGAACTACATGGTTAGAGATTTTCACGAAATACTGTTGAAGTAGTGAATTTGCAATTGAAAGTATTGTCGGTTTTGAGGTTCCCTATTGGGCATTATATTACCTACAGTCAAATTAGGTTCTCATTACCTTTCACCATCATTCACTACTATTTGCATAAAGAATTCTTGTTGCATCAGAACTAGGATTCACTTCAATCACCAATAAGGTCTTTAGTTCTTTCGTTTTTAACCTTCTTTCAAGTTAGGGCTACGAAGGTGTCTCCACCAGTCATTCCGCTACTCCCCAACGTTACCTGCTTACATAGATTTTTCTTGTCTGGAAAGATTTATGTTAGAACCGAACTTGTGAAACAATTACCATGTGCCACCTACAAAGGAAATATAAAAAATAAGGACGCATCAATATGTATCACTGATTGAGCAGTCAACTGAACCAGAGAAAGAACAACCGGAGGATAACCACATAACCATCAAAAACTGTTTTGGATTAAACAGTTCTTCAACCAATTCCCAAATGTTCGACCACAATCAAACAAACAAACAAACAAACCAATAACACCAAACCTGAAGACGCCGTATACATACACCACATAAAATCAAAATTGCCCCAAAATTCAACAAATTCATGCACAAAATTGAAGTTCCTGATAAAGAGGAACCCTTCCTTAGTTCCAAAAATTACAGCTTCAGTACCAAAAACAAAAAACAAACCAACATTCAGAATTTACACAAGCATGAATAAAATCAACCGATTCGTGAATTAAAACCACAAAGACGAAAAAGCAAAAGGTACCCACTTGGCCTTGCTTTGCAGAAAGCATTTCCATGATCTTCTTATCCCTCCTCTCCATTGCAATGTCCCACATGTCATTTCCAATGTGTTTTGGCTGCAATCATTCAGACCACGATCACAAAAACAACGTCCCCTATACAAAACTCAAGCAACGTCACAGCACCAAATACGAAAAAAGTGGGTGCTTCAGATTTGTACCAAGTCTACGCAAATAATCAACGATAGTAGAGGAATTATCCATACCCTTCCATTGGCAGCCTTGTGTATGTAATATTGGGCGTTACCCATCACGCAGAGCATGCCGGCAATGATCCCCAAGGGAAGAATAGCTTCCAACCAGAACATCTTCTAGTTTGGTCCGCTTCTCTGCTTCTTCCCTTCCCTATGTCCCAGACTCTCTCTCTCTCTCTCTCTCTCTCTCTCTCTCTGTTTCACTGTTCCTGTTATAGAGAGGGGGAGGTAACCAACACAAAGAACAAATGGTTTCTTGACCCTTCGTCCTCTTAGGAAACAAGCCATAGAGCAAAAGCCCTCACGTTTTAAAGAGGGCAACGTATTTTCCATAATTTCCTTCTTTCTTCATTTTAAATGTCAAGGAAAGCCTGTGAATCTATGACAAGCAGTTCTCTTGGGCATATTTGTCTATTTAAAAATGTGATATGAAACATAGATTCGCCATCAGCCATTGTGGCTTATGTATTAAAATAACAAAATAGGGTTGGATCAACTTGTCTCTGCAGCTTCTTATTTGCTTTTTCCAGTTTTCAGTTTTTTCTTCAATTGACAATTTTGTTGTTAACTCACATAAATCTAATATTTATTTTTCTGATGCAGTGTCAGATGAGGTGAAAGACAGGATTTGCGCCACTCTTGGGTGGCCTTGTGATGCCTCCCTACGTCTTATCTTGGGTTGCCTTTGTTTGCTGGTAAACTAAAGGATGAATGGTGTCAACCTCTCATCAACAAGGTCGAAAAACGGCTTTCTTTGTGGAAGTCGGCCACCCTCTCTTATGCGGGCCGACTATGCCTCCTCAAATACGTCCTTAGCAGCGTTATTGGCTTCTGGACGTCAGTCTTTGCTCTTTCTAAGAAGGTGTCTGGGCTTCTTGTTGCATCTATGGCTAACTTTTTATGGGGAGGAGATGAGAACTTTAGAGCTAGTCACCTTATTGCTTGGGACCAAGTTTGTAAACCTTACTCAGAGGGATGAGTGGGATTACTACGTCTCGAAGAATGGTCCAAGGCGTGCCAGGTAAAATGGTCCCTTTTCATCTGCGCTCATGAAGTAAATTGGGCCAAATTGTGTCACAAGAAATATGTTACTCCTAGGAGTTTATGGGTTATTAAGCTCAGAGCGAAACAATCTTGGTTTTTCAAGAACTGCATTTTGTCTTGGTATCCTGTTAAGGGAAATGTTGTATGGCAGATTGGCAGAGGCAAAATAAGTTATTGGTATGGTAAATGGGGAGGTCATGTTCTGGCTGATGCCCTCCTAGAAGAAGATCTTTTATTCCTCAAGAATCTAGAACAATGACCATCCAACAAATTTTAGAATCTGACCTTTTCCTTGTTCCTCAATTCGACGCAATTCTTCGTAGGCTTCACATGCCCAAACCTCAATTGGAAAGTGGTCTGGATGTTCTTCATTATGATGGGAGGTCTGCCCTTGAAGCTAAGGTGAGAGATACCTGAGAGGATATTAGAGAGAAGTGGCCTAAGGAAACTTGGAGGGAACTCATTTGGAACAAAGATGTTCATCATCGTGGTCGTTGGTTCACTTACATTGCTTTAAATGGTCGTCTCTCTACTCAAGATAGACAAAAGAGGAGGGGTCTTTCCCTACCAAATAAATGTCCTATTTGTATTGTTGATGAGGAGTCAAATGGGCATGTGTTGCTGGAATGTCGTCTTGCTAGGAAAATATAGAATTTGGTCTCTAAGAAATTTGAAAAGGAAACTGTGGGAAGTAGAAATATCATCGACGAATTAAAGCGTTGGTACAATCGTAGCTTCAAGAGAGGTTGGGTCGCTCGATGTTGGAGGATTTGCTTTCAAACTGTAATTTCGAGTACATGGAAGTGGAGAAACAAGCGATTTCATGAGGGAGATAGCAGCTCCTTAGACTTCATGTGCGCACAAACATGGTTGGACTGTGTCAACAGCTTTGCCACCCTCCTTGATAACCTGTCTGAGGAGCTTTTGGAAATGCGATTTTGGACCAGTTTGGGCATTCTTCCGAGCAAATGAGTAACCACTCATCCTAACCATGGAACTATTCAAATAGCATCTAGGAAAACTAATGGTGCTTGCTGGGTTGCAATTAAGGTTAATGGAGCCAAAAATGTTTTTGATGTGGACAATCCTTTCTGCCGCATATCGATATCTCCTTTCCCTGAGACAGAAATGTTAGCTTGGACATTACTTCATTTTGACTTCAATTGTTCTATCATTATCATCAGTGCTAACAACAGGAAATGGAAATTTTGGCTTAGTTCTCTTATTGCAGGTAGAGGGGGAAATAGAGCTGCTCCCCAAATCGTGGCTAACAAATTTCAACTTTTTCGCATCACAAACGAAAATCCAGATGTGCATACTCTTTCTTTGCTGCCCTTAGTTTGAGTTTCATTGTTTTCTCTTATGCAAGTTGCAGCAATTTTTGTTTGTTTCCCCTGTAAATATTGTTTTTTGGCACTGTTGGATTAATAAAATTTATGGAAGAGTCCTCCAGCAGGTTTGATGCGGAATAGATTAGGAAAGAAAATGCTATTGAAATCTTCAATGGAGTAAATGTTCCATCGGAATAGAGTCACATAGCATGCTGCCAATGACTTTGATTCAGCTCTCTTATTAGTATGTATTTTTCCTTCCACATCTTCATTTCTATGCTTCTTTCAATAAAGCAAAGCGATACGGTTGACAAAGGCTACTTCATTTGAGGGAGAAACAATTGAGAGATGTGTTGTAAATGTATATTGGATAAGTATTAGCACATATCAGCCCATACCCATCGTATCGAGTCGCTTCTACCACAAGGCAGCGACGGGTTCAGGCCTGAGACTTGATTCAGACCATACTGACCTGTTTAGGCCGATTCATCTCCGAATCAATTGATATTTTGGTAAACTATAGTTCTAAGATTCCGTCCTTTTTCCACTGCAACGAGCGGTTAGGACCTCCGTAGTGCTATAGTTCTAAGATCTGAGTACCGTGGGTGGTGGTCGAAAGCGGAAACCAATGATCACGGTTCATTATTAATTTTTTTTTTTTTAATTTGCTTTGTCACGTTAGGTGAGCAATTAAGGTGAGCAATTAAGCAGCATATTTATTTCATCCTACCATACAATAAGGTTGTGTTTCATTAACGCTGATCTGAGATCCGCAGTGATTTAAAATAACCACATATCTCAGATCTACGGTTTTCAAGTCCAACCGCCTCCCCTCCATCCAGTTTCAAATCCATACTTTTTATATTAAAGTATGAATTCAAAAATATACTTTGAGGGTACATGCTGAAATCCATAGTTTGAATTTGATAATACAACTGTGGATTTCAGCTGTCATGGGTTTGAGATTCACTCGTACCTGAGATCTCCAGGGAGTCAAACCTAACCTTAGGTGTCTTAGAGTGACGTCTTGAAAACTCAAAATAGAGACTGACCACTAAGAACACTCACTCCACTCGTTTTACCAACCCCTTCAGGGATTGAATTCTGAAAGTTGGTACTTCCAACTGCTACAAATGATATCTTCTCCCCAAGCTCCTGAAGGGCGTGAGATGCTTAAAACCCGTTATAGTGTAAAATGGTAGAATTCCCGTTTTAAGTATGAACCTGAGCATCCACAGGGCAATTAAATGTCTAGAATAACTAAAACCAAGGTCATAATATTATCTCCAACCGAAGCAAAAGGTCGGGTCAGAATCGGAAAGTAACTGCAACAATGCACGGGAAGGACTTAACCTTTTGAGGGAACGGCATAGGCATCATGGAGAAGAATTCGAACATTCATGTTGAAGCGTAGACAACGGTTTTGAGTCATGCAGAGCCACACTCAAACCTCAAACGGGAACTGAACTCAGAGAGAGAGAGAGAGAGGGGGACACCAGATAGACTTTGTATTCCTGAATGAAGAAATTATGAAACATTTTCTACAGGCTACGATAAAGAAATCATGAGCATTTTCTGCATCTCCACAGTAAATATATACCTATTCATCTTAAAAATCGCCTTCCGGATGGGGCAAATGTTGCTCTCAGGCATGCTGCAATATTGTTAAGCTTAATACCTTCTTGTAGGTTGATTTCCATCTGCTTTGATCAAATGATCAGCTTCATCTTGGTTAGCAAACTCTAGGTCACAGCTTCAGGCGCAGAATTGCAATAAGGTGTGTGTAAGCACACAAGCCTGGTGCTGGTGAGGCATGCAAATGCGAATGTCAATCCCATCACAAGCCCAAAGACACTCCTTCTGGGGTCCAACCGGATGACGCGCTGGAAAATACTTCCAAAACTTGGCAGAAGAGTCCCACAAGCAAGGACCATCCAGTAATCAAGCCCGCTATAGCCGATGCCTGCAAGTATTGCCCCGATAGCAGATGTTGGACCAGCAAGGCCTGTCAGTGCCGATGCAGCGACTGCACCTCGCCAACTATCGGTTGCACCATACACACAACTTGCTACAGCTGCACCACGAGGGAGGCCATGTAAGGAAACAGGCAGCATCATGTGACGCCCAAGGCCATAGGCTTTTGGAGCAGCCACACCCAGAGCAAGACCTTCAGCAAGGCCATGAAGAGCTACAGTTCCACAAGCTAGGAATGCTTGGAGTGTCAGAGCACTTATGGGGAAACCTGATGCCGAAAGGCTGTTTGTTGAGGCCTTTCGCCTGGCTAGCCTAAGAAGGCCTGTTGTGGATACATGGAAGAGGAGAGAACCCAAACCCAGCAGTGATAGAACAGTGAAAAATCCCATCTTTGCACCAGCCCACAACTGCAAAGGTCGCCATGCAGCAAGGACAAAGGCAATGCCCGAAGAGGCACCTGTGAGAAAAGAGTGATGCAGGCAGAACGGGATAGCCAATGCAACCAAAGTGGCACCACCCATGAGTGGGCCAAGTCCAAAAAGAAGGGAAACCAATAACCCGTAAAGATGCTCTGAGCTGCAAAAAAATCCAAAATTTACAAAAACAGAATCAACAAATGTAAGCATGTTAGATAATATGCATCTGCACATCCAACAGCACATAGGGATAATGCAGTAAAATATTCCTGTGCCCGACATAGATCCAGTATGTATTTGTCAAAATATTCCCGTGCCTAAAACAGATGGGTATGGAATAGCCAAAACATCAAAAAGCAACAGTTGTATACCAAGGCATTATCCTTTTACTCACCAATAAAAATTAATTTAAGTCCAAATCACACCAACGTATTAAAAGATTAGTCACACTTAAGAGAATCAGTTTTCATTACTAGAAGGATCATGATCATCCCATAGGTCTCTGCACCTTCAGGCAGCAAGAAGAACCGTTGCTTTTGCTTCAAAAGCTAAATGCAAAAACAGCCATACTCATCTAATCTTATGACTGTATTGACACTGTAACTTACTTGAAAATTGGCAGAGCATGTTTTCAGGCTTCTTGAAGCATTATCCATGTCATGCAGGATTTCATGTTTGACAGATAGAGGTGAAAGACTGATCCCAAGACACTAGAACTTGTTTAGCCACCCATACATTGGAAGAATTTCCTGCTAAGAAATGCTTTTATCTTTTTCAAGCATAATTTATGTTGTGTATGACGAGTAAAATTCATGTAGCTTACATATCACTTAAGGAGTTAAGGGTGATGATGCCTCTTATAGTGATGAAAGCAACCCCCAAATAGTTGAGCAGGAACAACAATTTGGCTCCACAAGCCACCACATTATGCATTACAATGTAAAGTTACTGAAGGACAAAGATAAAGTTACTAAAGGAGAAAGTCACCTGTATCCTTCACTGAAAGTCTGGAACACTGTGCCGAGTGTTTCCATAAAGGCTACAGAGATTGTAGCAGCTGTTCCAACTTGTGAAGGGGGAGCTTCCTGCAATAAGGTAAAGCTTGATTATGAACTGTTAGATGAAACACAGTGCAGCGGGGCTGAAAGACATTTAAGAAAATGCAGCACAAGACACAAAAAAGGGAATGGCTTACTTTAGCAAACATTGGTTCCGATTACAATTACCAAATGACGCTTAATCTCAATTATATAGTAATAGTATATATAAGAATCTCAGTCCTTGCTACCCAGCAGTAAGAAGAAACATGTTACAATTTGTCCACAGCAATGGGAACATAAGGTACCTGATTGAAGGATCCAAGGACAAAAGAGCACCTTGTCCAGAGCATCTTGTACTAAATCAGAGTAGCACTTTGTCAATTTGACAATTATGTTCATTTGTCCAATGTTTGATTCACATAGGCAATGACATTCAAACCAAATGTTTTGCATTTGATTGATGGACAGTTCAGACACCATTATGCTGATAATATGAATACACGATTATGGAAAACATAGACCTCAAGAATAATTTTCTCGTCATTGTTTTGATCCATAAACAGGATCTCATGAGCATCTAAAAATTAGACGGTGGAAACTTTAAAATTTTCCTGCATAAAGAAAATTTTCTTTTGCATCCAAAAATGATAATGAATCTCATGAGTCAAAGCCTTAAAGTTGAAATAAAACAAACTGTAGAACTTATTAGATTATACATGTAGATCACAGAAGTTCTATCAACCTAGGATGATGTGAAAGGTGTACCTATAGTTAAACCAATGACATTGGAGCAGATAGCAACAACAATTTCATCGAACACGCACATTCTTTATTTTCCAATGGATTTACATGCTTCATTAATGGAAATAATTCAATATAACTTTTTATCTAAGATTTCAATTGTACCATGTTCCAGCAGTAGCATATTGCTCCATGGAGCTAAGGACCAAAATATGAAATAAACAAATGTTTCCAGGACTCTACCACCCGCTCAATTTTGTTCCACTTAATCCCTCTTTCAAGGCCACGTCTTTCCGGCTAAGGAATGGAAATGTCTCTCTCCTGGTGCATGAGCAAAAATGTTTCACTTCATCTGGAACAACAATGTCTTTGTCATTCAATCCAATAGTGTTCCATTATTAGATAAGAACTGATTTGATTACAGGTTTCATATTATCATAGGAATCATGCAATTGATTGTGTTACAAGGCCAAACATTGGTTTAGTGTACGCTACTCTTTTTTAGTTGTTAAAGATCCTGTATGAAAGTAAATCATAAATGGCTGGCTTCAACAATGGAAAGCTCAAAATCATGAGAGTAAAAAAATCATGGTGTTCTATCAAGCACATAGAGAGAGAGGAAGAGAGTCCAGAGGGCGGCCTGATGCAACTAGTTAGAGAGAGAGAGAGAGAGAGAGAGAAAGAGAGAGAGTGAGGGAATGAGTGCAGAATAAACATTGCAACGGTTGATTGGATTCTGGCAGTGAAGGGCATATGACTCGGATTTGGGGAACAAAAGGTAGCTGGAAGACCAACGGTAGTTAGTCATTGGAGGGCCAAGGTCGGCAGAGCACCCATACTAGGAAGAAGGTCAATTGCTTTGCGGTTGCAACAAGGATCCCTTAATTGATGGAGAGAGACAAGTGTTTGAACATTATTGCTCCATCTTTGAGATGGAACACAAGGTAATGTGTAGCAGACCGGCAGAACAATTTGTTTTGCTATCCTACTATCCAATTAGGTACTTTCTGAGTGCAGAAAATGCCTACGTCTATATGTCTTGCATGGTCAGGAATAATTGAAGACATTTTGAAATATATTAGCACGATATTACTGACAATCTTACCTTGAATGCATCAGGGAGAACCTCTGCCATCACCATCCAAATCATGCAGCCAGCAGCAAAGCCCGTACAGAAAGGAAGGACTTTGTGAAATGCATCCGCACACATAAATGATGGAACAGCTACAATCGGCTAAAAAAACAGAACACAAAATATGCCTCATAAGATTGGAGATCACCACAAGAAAGCATAGAGACTGGAGAAGTCCATCTCCTAAATGTTCCTAGTTACCAATTACTCAAATAAACAACCCAACAGAATGATTTTCTTTTCCACAAACACATTAACAGAAAGAACATGCAATATTTCTAAGTAAAGTTCCATTAACAGATGTACCTATTGTACATAATTTCAAAAGTGACTTCCTTTCCAGAATTATCTACTATAGAACATCAGCTTCCTGACCGAAGCCAAATAAGAAGCCAACTCCACCTCATTACAATTAATGCAGCAGCCACTTAGCCTGAGTTAGATGTTGTAAACTTATGAAACTACCTCCAACATTTGTTTCTTCATTGTTCTCAACATGTTCCTATAAATGCAATTACGTGTCTTTTAATAATGGTAAACTCTATTTCCGACTTAATCACTGACTACCTTGAGCAAGGGTTTCTATCTTTTGTTTTGTGAGGAACATTGGATCTGAAAGTCGGGCTAAAAAAAAAAAGAGATTGGGTCCAGAGTGGTGTGAAAAAAAAAAAAATCTCATCGTCAGAACCTATGTCTCACAGAAGCTCCATTTTGCCTCACGTAGTATCACCTCATACACAAACTCCATAAACTTACTGAATCCCCAAATCTACTGTCCCATCCATGTAACAAGGGTCACAATAACAGCAATCTTTCGTTCAACAGTTTGCACACTGAATTCTAGCCCTAATTTCAGCTAAGCTCTAAACAATAGAATGACTAACAAGTTGAAACTCCACTAAGAAGCAGATCTGAACATTTTTTAAACTAAGAATCATATAAATGTGCATAAAAACATCAAAACTGTGACTGACTGAATGCTTTTCTTTTGCATTCTTTCATATAAGAGGACATAGATTGCAGTGTTTCTTGTCCCATTTGCTGCTACATTTGTTCTGGTTTCTCACCCACTCCGGATCAGCTATATGGATTAAATAACAAAGGAAGACATACAGAAACATCAAGAACAGCTTATCTACTTGTCTGCTCAGGAGGCCATAACACAAATCCTAATGAACAATGGCCATCAAATTTTGCTCCAGAGTCAACAGCCCACTAATATATGTGTTCCCAACAAAACCAAACAAACTCTACTTTGCAATGAGCATTTTCAAAAACTACAGAAGTTAATTGGCAGATTAGATAAATAAAAAATCTTCTTCCAGTAAAAGTTAAGACAAGACATATAGTACTTTGGAGTTTGGATGGCAATAGGTACTAACAAACATAAACATAGGACAACAACCTACAAATGGAGGTGGTTACACAGCTTAAAAAGAGATTCCACAGTGCTCTATCTATACTATTGAACCAACCCATGTTATGGCAAAAAACCGTAAATAAAAAATGGAAAAAGCTACTGCCAGACAGATCACTATGAATAAACATTGGGTGGAAGAAATATTATATACAGCAAAAACATCTGCGCTCATTTATCACCTCATGTTTAAGCCATGGCAAGTTGTTTCTACAACAATTTGCATTAAAAAAAGAAAATAAAAGGATGATTAAATGGGGCAAAAATTATAATAATTTAATACCTGAGGCAATGAAGTAATTACACTCCATAACATTGCATTTTGTGGAGAGACCCCTCTTGAGGAGAGGACCATGCTCACAGCCAAGCCTTCCGGAATATTATGCACAGCTATGGCTAATGTTACCAGAATACCTTGAGAAAGCCCCTTTGAGCCAGCAAAGGAGACTCCAACACCAGAGCCCTCACCAAAAGAGTGAAGAGTCATTATTCCAATCACAAGAATGACCTTCCTCGCATCAGCACCTTTGATGTCCAACATGCTCACTTCACCATATTGCTCCAAAAACTGCAATTAGAAAAACAAATTGTTGAAATTATAATAGAGAAGGAACAAGCATGTCCATTTTATCCATCAGAAAGTTGAGGTGCCACCGCAAAGACATTTCCCGAAAATGGGGGGAACAAGGACTCCAACTACAGAATAGATTTAGTATATTTAAAGGAATACACAGGCAGGAAATTAAAAGTGGCAATTACAGAAGAATGGAATCTCCATTTAGGTACACGAAAATGTACTTCTTTCATTAGCATAGCACCCTAGCTTATAATTACTTGCCTCATAAATAAAATTCATGATTCACCAGTAGCCACTGAATCAGAAACACTGCGACAGGGCAACATTCATTAATAGCTATATAACAAGAATCGGCTGGATTAGAAGCACATTACATAGATCGGAAATTTATCTCACATTTTCCGCATGCCACCTCTACAAAATCAGTTTTCTTTGGAAGTCTACAAAAGAAAGATACAGTAATCACTGAGTTTCAATTGTTAAAAATTTGACATCCATTTGTGCTATCAGAATGAAGTTATGAACAGCAACTGCCAGATAAATATTGGACTTACACTAAAAATTACTATTCAAAATCCTACTAAAGGCCTATTGCAACTGAACATGAATACGATCTCCAAATCCGGGACCAAGAACAAGAATGCTTCCCTCTTTGCAAGACAACATGAAACACTCTAATGACCAATCACTAGCATAAATTTGCTGACTGGTACCCTAAAACACCATAAGTGACCAGTAATATTACCATAGCATTTCCTTTCATATATAAAGAATACCTAATTTAGCTAAATGAAACCTATGTGAGACTTTTGCAGAAAACACCCCACAAGAGAAGTTTATCTTTTGAAGGGATATTTGATAACCCTGAAATATTTTACAGGGTATAGTGTGCGGTTGAAATTTCACCTGCCCATAGAGACCTGTACACCATAAATCAAACACAGGTGAACCTTAGCATGAAAAGGTTCATCCATGTTATGCCTTTGAAGTGTGAAATTTCAGGAAATTCAACTCAAGAGGAGTCTGACTATTCTTCCTGTAATATCTTCCCTATCACACACCATGAGCAAGGTACAACCTGAAAATTACTGGTACCAGGCACCCCCTTAAAATCCCATTCCTTTCACAAATCAGAACATTCACATGGGAAACCAGCTAGTAACATTTATTAAGTGCACAAAAGAAGCAAGCCAAGAGAATATACTTAGTAGCAATTACGTGAAATGACACATTTTAGCACAGGTATATGGGGAGATTTGGTGGCCACAATTACATGGAAACAAGATGCATAATATCCCTAACATTTTCAACTCCCATTTTTTCTTGACAACGTTACTACCGAAAGATGAGTTGCAATCACTACGAGACAGATAAGAAGCAGAACCATGAAAATGTGAACAAAAGGATAAGTCATACCAGAATCACGATGAAATAGCAAATAGCTAAGTATATTCAATCATAGTATTAAAAAAGGGAAAGAAAAAAGGAACCCGAGGAAACTTTTCCTATCGCAGTACTACTAGACATTGTAAGAGAGTAATGGCTTCATATCGATCAAGAAATCTGGTTGTACTTAAATATCATGCTCCCAAAAGCACTCTACTAAAGGACATGAAGGCTTAAGATGGAATCTTGACATTATACGCAACTGAGACCATCAGACTAGATCTTAAAAGCACAACCTTCTTACAGAGCCAGATAAAAACGCCTCCTGCAAGGATCCCAACAACCACCCAACTGCCACTGCCATGGTTCTGCCCTTCTTGCACAAGGTCAAAGCTTGCAGCTAACATGACACCTGCAGCCATCCCATTGCACAACCCTGCCCACTGAGGTTCCAGCTCCACAAAGAAGAACGGTACTGAGCCTAAGCCACTTGCCGCTGCCATTGCCAGGGTGAGCCAAGCAACTGTAGAAACTGCAACTTTAGACGTGCTGCTTTTCCTACCCTTGAACTCATCAGAAGAATCACCAACGATCTTAAAAGGCTCTGTACCGGATCCATCTATGACAGAGTCTTCCAAATTCCTGCGGGGAGCAGTCACAGATCTTCTATGCGGTTGTGCTTCCAACACTCTTCCCGAGTCGTGAGTTTCATTTGCTGAATTTGCCACAGCAGAACCACAAAACAAAGAGAGAACCATGCACAACGTACATAATAGCTGAATTTTCCGCATCATCTCCTTCTACGAATCCACTTATAAATCATGGACATTGAAGTTTCTCAAGGCATTCTATCTGCTGTTCTGCTTTCTTTACACATCTAACAAAAAGCAAACGCAAACACAATTAGGTTGATACTCCTCAAAACAAACATCAAATGAAAGATGGTCAGCTTTCCAAAGATGGAAACTCCATGGATTACTGTATTCTGTAAACGTAGGGAACTGAACAAGTCTTCGTAGAGGTCTAGCCAGGAAGAAGAGGAAACACGCTCGTACCGTGGAGACTGAGGTTCCTAATTTTCCCAATAAAGGGTGAAAAAAAGGAATACAAACAAATCCAAAACTATGCTCTACTCCTTACAGCTCTCAAAGAAAACCCTAAGTTGGAAGGGAGATTGAAAAGAAAAAGGCAAAGAAATCTCTCCAAATTGACGGGAGAATAACACTCGGTCTCCCTAAGACCCTAATCTCTCAGACTGGTAAGTTCCCCTTTCCTAAAGAAAAATCAACAAGGAACATTTCTTGTAAAAAAAATACGGAATTCCATCAATGAATCAAATTAAAGAGGACTAATAAATACGAATTAATGACTTTCAGATACACAGAGATACCAAACAGGAACGGAGATGAGAGACCTTACTGAAACTGCCGTGGTCCGGGGTGCGGAGCTGCCGGAGATGTTACAGAGGCCAGAAAACCACTTTCCGTCCGGTCAGTGGAGAAAATGTTGGTTTTCCGGCCTCGCCAACGCGCTAACCTCCCGCCCGACCTCGCCGGAATTTGGACGTTAGAGAAAATAGGTTGAAATGGAAGGAGACGGTCGTTTCATCGTTTGATTTCACTGGCACGCCTAAAAATTACGTCCTGGTACATGATTTATAGGTCAATTACATATGAGTGCCTTATTTTAATCGACAAATACAATGGAAGCTTCGACTCTGGCTTGGAGTTGGACGGTGGGATACCCAAAAGGCCAAAAGATTGTATAAGGATCTACAAAAGATGCCTTAGATACTTATTCTTTTGCTTTCCTTTTTTTTCCTCTTTGGTAATAAATTTTCTTAAATAAGTTCTCAATTTTCTTGTACTTTTACAATGTGTCAAGCTACTCAAACTTTTTCTTTAATTGGTCTCAAGCTTGGCTTGCCTATAAATGAGTCGAACTTTATAAAAAATCTTTGCTCAATTTCACAAACTTCAACCTAAATATGTCTACTAAAAACTATATATATATAAGATAAAAATATCTCAATTCTGATTTATAGTAATCCCGTGAGAAAAAAAAATTTCCCTCACTAGCGGTCACCGAAACTGTACAATACAAGTTTTTTTCAGCATCAAACATGTTTTGAAAGTTTTGATTGTAAAATCATGTTTCACCGTAGTCTTATCGCCGTTCAAACGTGTTTTTAAAATGACTGGCGGTAAATTCAGACTTCTTAACGGGCTGGTATAATTTAAGATCCGCTCGTCGTGGTCATTAAACAGAAAGATAATGGCAGAACAGTCTTTTGTGCGTTACCTTGTGGGGCCCATCGTCCGGCCCACCACGGACAAGAGCCAAGAGGGCGCCGCTCTCTCCCGCGGTTTCCGGAAACGGAGATATTGGAAACCGCGGGCGGTTTGTGGATTTACGAAATTGTCCTTGACCTTTCTCTGTGTCTCTGTCTTCCCTTCCTTCTTACTCGCGTCCTGATATACTGTAGTTGGACTTGAGTCAGTGCAGTTGAGCCCTCAAAAAAGGTCGGAAGACTCGAAACTACAAAAATCAAATAGATCTTTTTCTGTTTTGGCTTGTGCGTAAGACTTTTATAACTCAAATTTTAGAATCAATCAGGTTGTGTTTGATAGGCAGATATCTAAATTCGATGTTGCATGAAAGTGGTTGCAAGATCTTCAGTTTGGTATAGATTTTAAATTCATATTACATGTTAAAATCATAGATTTTAAGGTTGGATAAGAAGGTGATCTTGTTTTAAATTCATGGCACCGTCAATCTTAGATCCATGGTAAAACAAATACGACTTCTATGTATACACATTTTTTTTATCCATAAAAAATAATTTAAGAGATGATTCTTTACTTTTGAGGCATGGCTATCATGTTTCAAAGTTAATTGTATTAATATGCTCTAAGTGTTCCATGAATGCACATCAATTTTTTAGAGTACACATAAAACAGTTATAATTGTTTTTCTTGTCAAACGGGAGTTGTTTGGGAACAATAACATAAATGCAGCTAACTTAAAAATTAGTTATATGCATCCCAAACATTGAAAAGTATATCATGAATCTACTCTACTTTTTAAGGTTGTTACTGTTTCCAGACAACCCTTAGGGCATGCTTGTCAAAGCAAACAGTTTGTAATTCTTTCATGAATCTGCCTCAATCTTTGAGCCATTTTTACATGTTGTTTTGTATATTAGACAAATTCTTAGGGACTATATTAGTTAAATGTGATCAAAATTAGTTACACAATATAATGCTAAATAGAGAAAATCTTATAGTTTGTAAACATTAGTGTATATTCTTATTATACATATATAAATAATACAAATGTTATATATATATATATATATATATGTGTGTATAAGTTGAAATATACTGTATGTTAGATGCAGTTGTATTACTTAATATTTAAAAATTGTTGCTAAATTCACCACAAACTGCGGTTGTACCATAAAGAATATGAAATAAATATTGAAAAATACAACGAGGCACGCCATTATATATATGCATATATATATATATGCGTGTGAATGTGTGGGGAATTCAAATCTTTCAGAAACATATACATCAATGGTAAAAAAAATATAATTTGTCACTAAAAGAAGTCATTGTAAGAGCATTAGCAACATTTAATGGTACAACAATGTTTAATGGTGCTTTTAAAAATGTTTTATAATGTTTTTAACAATGCACATTTAATTTATTAACAATACACATTTAATTTATCGGTCTAGCATCTGACATATTATATATATATACATATATATATGTATATATATATATATATGTGTATATATATACATATGTTATTGATTATTTTCACTTAATTTCTGGTTATACTTTAAAAGAACGTTCAATTTTTGGATTTTGACAAGATGCTGCCAAACGAGGGCATACCTTTTTGTGGTCCATTTAGCACGCTTTTAAAGATTCATTAGGCCAACGGAATGGTCATGCCATGCTCTTTGCCGTCCTCATAAAGGTTAGTAAAAAATATTCAACCAAGAAAAAGTAAAAATTCAGAAGAAACTGTGGTCGTGTTTGGAATTAGACGCAAAAGATTGTGTCAAAATGGGAACTTGCAATACGAAACAGGATCAAGGTTACGACTTTTCTTCAGGGACCCACAAAGAAGGAAGAGTCTTCTTTCTCCTTCGTTTGTAGGTGGAGGTCGTAATGTGTGAGAAGGAATGCAATTATAAAAGTAAAGTGTCCAAACAAAGGGCCAATAATTTTTCTCTTAGGGGGCGTTTGATACGCCGGAAATCCACTGGCAGTGGAAACAAATTCAAATTTTAAAAATATTTCCGGCGTATCAAACGCGGAAAAAAAAAAACGACCGTTACGGTCGATTTCAGAAATATTTTTCCGGAGAAATTTTTTTGCCCGTTAGGGCACACCTCTTTCTCCTTTCTCCTTGCTTTCTCCTCCCGCAGCTCTCTCTTCCCGCAGCCGCAGACCCCTCACTCGCCTCTCCCTGCTACAGCAGACCCCCCTGCTGCCTTTTTCGCCCTCTCACTCTTCTGCTCCCTCATCCTCTCTCTCGTCTTTCACTCTCCTGCTCCCTCGACCGTCTCTATCGCCAGAACGACCTGCAGATCTGTGAAGGCGGAGGAGTGACGCCGGAAGAGTGAAGGCCTCTGTGAGGGAACGAGAGGCGGCCCACTTCGCTGGTCGACTTGTCGTCTGCCGTGAAAAGCAGTCAATCCGTTGCTATCAGGTAAATCCCAATCTCTTCAATTTGTGCCTGTGTTCTGGAAATCCCAATTTCTTCATTTTCTACCTGTGCTCTGGAATCTTCTCATTTCTCTTTCCCGTTTGTCGATTCCTGCATTTCCCGTTTGTCAATTTCTTCATTTTCTCCCTGCTTTGTATTGATTTGTTTCTCAATATGCTTTTTTTGAGATATTTGTCGCTGAAACTGTTTTTTGTCTGAATCGATGTCTGNAAAAAATACAGATGTTTTAAACTTGGGGAAAAGAAATGGTCAATGATTAAGCTGTTCGCAGTGCAGTTCATGCGAACACCGTGTGTCCAATCCAAGTTGGTCGATTCAATCTCATGATCAAGCAAATGTAGTCAAATATTCAGTTCCATATATACTATTGATTTTCTGTAACCTGCAACAAGGATGTGAGCTTTCATTGGAAATGGTGGACGTTTGCAATCATGCTTCAAGCTGGATAGGCTTGCCCTCGAGCTTGACAATCACAATTTTCTTTCCTGCAAGTCAACTATGCTTGAGAAAGGCATCCATTTTGGGGGCTTCCAGAATTAGTCCCTGAAACTATCGCCAACTGATGCATCTCTCTTTCCATCAATCTTCATTTTTCGAACCATCAATTTTCATGTTTCTAACAATCTTCTGTTGCCAAAAATTTTGGTAAAGTTGTTTCTTACACTCCTATCTTCTTAGTTCATCCTTTGAGTTGAATTAGAGTCTTTCGTCAAAGAACATATATTCTGAGATATACCTATCGAGGTATGTACTAGGCAAAGAAGGGTACACAGCTCAGGAAATATTGAACTGGCCGTTGGAGCTGGCTGAAAGACTATAAAATGACCAGAATAGGGCGGCAGAAAAAAAACATTAAAAATAATTACAAAAAAAGGCAGAAGCATAATTATAAATTTCATCAACACTTATATACAATCTATATTATCTCATACAAACACATCCTAACTGTGGTCATAGCTATGCATATATGCAAGTATAGAATTAGATTAGCATATATATACAAAGAGCATGTACTTGTACTTACAAGCTTTCTAATATTTGATAAAAAAAAAAACTTTAGAAGCAGGTATCATGATTTCCCAATAGGAGCTGACAAAATCTTCGTGTTGAGGAAGGTTCTTTTTCACAGATTTCTGTTTTTTCCTGCTGGGGAAACATTTCTCAGCTTCTTTACTATGTGAGACAATTTGAGCATGTTGCAGTAATACCCTTTTACTCACCTTCAAACAATGCCATGCTTCTGCTTCCAGCCAACTTTCACATGCTTTTGCTGATATATAGTCATGGTCCCAAGCCCTTTTACTTTCCAGCCAAACCTGCTTATTTTCATATATTGTGTCATGGTGGATGCTGGCATCTCCGTTCTGCTGAAAAAGTGCAAGTGCTTTCTCTGTTTAGGATCTAAAATATCTCACTTACTCTATGAGAATCTCATGGTTGCCTTTTCAAGAATCACAAAAATCAAATGTTTCAAAATGAGAAGAGAAGTTATTTTGAAACTTAGACTCCGGTGTATTCTTATTTTGACCATGACAAATGTAGCAAACAGTTCGGATGGACTTTAATGGTAAATCAAACAACGATATCTTAGCCACTCCCATAATTATGATATGATTTTAGTATCATAATTAACTCATTTTGATGACAATGCTTGTTTCTAATCTGGCATAGGAGCTTCTTGTTATTGTCCATTCAACACTTCTAAGAGTTGAAATCTGAATTAGGAGACCTTAAGCACCCTGTAAATGAGAATAACATGGGGTTATTTTAAGATCATATTTTTTCCCCGTTTTGTTATTCTGTGCATTTCAATAGTTTATCTGTATTATTATCTATATTATTATGTCAACATCATGTGGGTGCAGGTGCATGTGTTTTTCCATGCATGACTGATTTCGATTAGCTTGCTTTTGTGATTCATGATTAGATATATATGCTCCATATTATGTTCGTTTTATTTTGGAGTTTGCAATTTCTAGTTCTTGTTTATTTCTTGCTGTAGTACTATGGAAGGTTCAAGCTCAAGAACTGAGAGTCTGATATGGACTGATGCTCAAGTAGAATATCTTATAAGTATTCTAGTTGAGCAATCAAGTACTCATGATATGTGGCCTTTTCGCAATCTGATATGGGATGGGTTCTTGCAATCTGAAGGCCTTTTCGCAAGAACAAATCCAGTCTGAAGAATCCAATGATGCTTTCCCCAGCTACATCTAGAATGACTGAAAGCAAACTGTGCAGCACCACCTCTCTTTGAATCATGGACGGTGTAAAATGTAAACTTGTGATAAGAAGCAAGCTGATTTCCTTGTAATATGAAACTTTTTCATTAACAAGTACTCATGATAAGATTCTTCAAAGGTGGTGTTTACTTCAATATATGGAACATTTTGATATCTGAAAAGTTTTTGCTGTTCTTGTTCCGTTTCTCTTGATTACATGTGCATGAAGTGGGTTACTGTCTATAAAGAGATATGGTTCTGTATTTGTCAGGAAAGATTTTAATATTTCTTGTCGTAACCATGAACTCTTTGGGGCTGCCCTTTTGATTTCCCTTTGAGGAAGATTAACCATGCATTTTGTTTGCTATGTTGTTAAAGATCATGTAAATATGAAAATATGTTTCCTTATTATCAAACACAAAATTATATTTTCGGAAATATATTTCCGTTTCATCAAACACAGAAATATGTTTCTGGAAATACATTTCTCAGTTATCAAACACTCATCAAAATTGGAATCGAAAAGATTTTTCCCATTTCACTTTTCCAATTCCTATATTTCTGGAAATATATTTTCGAAAATATATTTTCGGTGTATCAAACGCCCCCTTAAAGATAAAATAATGCCTGATTGTTCACAAGTACCCTTCATCTTAGTCAAGTGGGTATTCATCTAAATAGATTATCGAAAAATAAACAATATAATAAAATAATTTCATCTTGTAGAGTAGGTAGAGCAACCAATGAAAATGAAATAATTCCAACTAAAAATAAGTACTGATAAATTGACTAGGTCAATTTCCTTGTAACACAATAAAATAAAAAAGAGAAACTCTTTCACCTGGTGGAGGCTCCACCACATTGGTATGTAACCCTTCAAAATATTTGTCCATTAATTTGGCTTTTTTATTACATACCCGAGTTCAAACTCAATTATTTGAGTCTTATAAGCTTGATTCATGTTGGTGCTATTCTTTTGAACTACAAATGAAGCATGAACGACCCTACGTTGAAAGGTATCTTGTACGACCATCTAGGTCTCAATGCATTTTCGAACCCCGAGGCAAGGGGTAAGGAGGAGAAACCTCTTACTCAAGCCTGGGTGGGCCCAAAAAATCGGCCCGGGCAAGCCCGATGGGGCCCGATTTATTTTTTATGTTATTTTTATTTAATAATGATATATATTTTAATATTAAAATATATTTAATATTAAATATTTTATTTTAAAATAATATATGTTTTTATTTTAACCGGGCATTGGGCCGGCCCCAGGCTCAGGTTTCAGGCATCGGGTCGACTCGATGTCCAGGCCTACTCTCACTCAGGTGGTAAGATTCTCTCTAAGTCACTCTAAACATGACAAATCAGCTTGATAATCAGATTTGGATTCAAGAGGCAGTTTTCGTAGCATTGTGACACAAAAGTCCATGATCCAGTAAAATCCAATACCAATGCATGTATTGGAAGTTGGATTTTAAGCTAACTCAGTTTGACTTTGAAAACCAAGCTCAAGGTGACTAGTGCCCTTGTAGGCTATTCCTATAATAGAATTGCATAATTACAAATTTGGCGTATTTCAAAAATATCAAACCTCCCTTATACGTTATTGCCTAACTTACATTTTCTTAAAACGCTTGAATTGATTGATTCAAAGATCAAAGTCAATTTTTCAATAGGAACAGTTATACAATGAAGTTGATGGAGTCCACTTTGACATAAGCATATACCTTTGGGCCCATTTCTCGTCTTCTTACTACTAAATATGGAAGCAAAGCATCTCACTAGATCTTATATATATATATATATCCAAAGGGTAGCGGTAGAATTGTGGATTGTATATTCCAAATATTTGGATAGTTGTACACCTTGGGTTTCCATGTTTTGCTTTTGTAATATTATTGATTTGGACATTCCATCCACAATTGTAGAGGATAAGTCAATTCTACTGGATGCCATATGACTAAAATTTAAAAAAAATATCAGTAAAAAAAAGGTCATTATATTGACATTAAAGATAGTTTATGGTGTCACAACGATTTAAGGCCCTTTTAATAATGAACATTTAAATTGTAACCATCTGGCAACTATTTGGCATCAATCAACCATGGACTCTCTCTCTCTCTCTCTCTCTCTCTCTCTCTCTCTCTCTCTCTCCCTCCCTTAATAGTTAATAAAGTTTTCTAGTGTTGAGCCAGGTTGCTGTTTTGTCAAACACACCTAACTAAGCCTGGGCATCGGGCCGGCCTGATAATGAGTCGGGCTCGTGTCGGCGCAACACTTGAAACCCAGGCCCCGGTTCGAACCGATTAAATTAAAAAATATATTTTAGTATTGAATAACATATAAATGTAAATTATCGTAATAAATTATTATAATGATATATAACAATTAATAAAATAAATAATTAAAAAATTTATAAGCAATATGAGCTTTGCCAACCCAGACCGATTGGCTGGGAAGCACAAGTACACCTTTAACATAGTTGCTTCTTGATTTTTAATGAGAAATTGCACATGGACCCAGGTTTTTTCAGTAGCTTTAGCATTATCACTAACTATATTGGATCAAAGGGCAATGCTACAACTCTGTTTGGTTGGAAACCATGTCATAGCCCAACATCTTTAATGAGATTGCACCAATTCTAAATCATAATGGAGATGCAAGAAGTTTTTACTTTGTGGTGTCAGGTGTGTATATTCCCATTGATATCTCTATGCCTTGTGATGGACTCCTCCATCTTCAAGAAATCTTTTGGTTCTATTATTGTCTAACCCTCTAGTAGTTTTTGTTTCAACCAAAAAAAGGTTAGAAACCAGAACAACCAACCACTTTAACAACATTCTTTATAAGTTTTTTAATATTCCTTAGAATTTTATATATGAAAGTAAACTTTTGAGGTGTTACAATTCACCCCCTTAAGACTCACACGTTCGCACGTGTGGAACCCTGTGTTTAGTGTTGAACCATGATTTGATTCCATTGAAATGATTTGACATACTCCAATACTCGTTTTGAGCCCCTAGTCTGATGGATGTCAACCTACCCCTTAGTAGTTTCAGTTTCAGCCCGAAAGAGATTAGAAACCTGAACAACTAAGGGTGAACAACGAGTCAAGTTGCTGTAATCATCTCAATTTTTTCAAAATTCTATATTCAACATTTTTCAAACAGTTTGTGATAATTTTACAATACCCTTCAAGGATTTTCAGCTTCAAGTACTTCAGTATCTCTTTATTATGGTCAATTTACTTTTTTAGTTGACTATCAAGGATATTTAAGTTCTACTTGGATCTAATGTCAGACTTTAGACACAAAGACTAATCTCAATTTAGACTTATTGTATAATTCAAACTAGGATTCAGTTCAAATTCCCATTTAGAAGCCTAAAACAAATCCCAAGATCTAAATCAAGATCCAAAGTCTAGCACTCTAGCTCCATACTCAAAACAAATCCCTAGATCCAAATCCTGATTTGAAACCCAGCTCTATATCCAAAATAGAGCCCTAGATCCAAATCCAGATCCAAATACTAGTCCCAGATCTAAAATAAATCTCTAGATCCAAACTAGATATAAAATGAATCCATTTCCAAATTCAAATTCTAAAACAAGATCCACAACAGAACTTTAGATCTAGACATTGATCCAAATCTCAATTCTGGACTCATTTGATCTCAATTTGTGCCTTCAATCTAATTCAGACTCGATCCAAACACAAGATCCAAAGTTTGGATCCATATCCTTGTTTGGTTGCAAATACTTAAGCTAGATCCAAATTTTGATACAATTCTATGTTTTTACCTCAATGCAGATCTAAATCTAAGATTCAGAACCAAACATGAGTTTCATATCCAAATTCAAATTTCAAACCCAAATATATTATTTTTGATCCATTCTAAGCTTTTGACCCAGATCCAGCTCTAAATCCGAGAGCTATATTTATTTTTAGATCCGAATACAAGTCATGGATCATTCCTAGGCCAAGTATCAAGACATGATTGTTTTTCAAATACCTATAATTTCTAATTCAATATTTTCAAAATACCTTTGATTTTCCGAAAGTATCATCAAATTTCTCCAAATGCTCTTGTTTTTCTCAAAATATTTTTTTCAAAAATAACCTTATTTTTATTAAAAATATCAAAATACCCTTTGTGAGGCCCACAACTGACATGGGAGACTGATCAACCATGGTCTGGCCGTACCTGGCGCAACCAGGCGTCGCCTTGTCTTGGCCTTGGCCGGCATGGTTGGCCAATCCAGACCTGAACAGGCTTGGCTACGACCGGCCAACACATGGCATAATAGACCTGTGGCAGGCCAGCTCGGCCTGTTTAGGCCTACCAGTTGGCCAGGCCTAGGCTGGGTGAGCCTTGGGTGGGAAGCCTGCCCCCTGGCGCAGTCAACCCTTTAGTCAACCTATTTTTTAACATATTTGATCATCTTAGTGTTTTTAAGCTATCTTTAAGCCAATAATAACTAATTTTATTTAAAAAAAAAAAAAGACCATAATGCTCTTGCGCCTCTTTCTTTTATAAATGCCTCTTATTTTTCTCATTTAACATGAAATCCATTATAGCTTCAAGCTTTTGAACCCTCTTTCTCCTCTTCTAGATTTCTTCTTCTCCTTTTCTTTTTCTTTTTCTTCTTCAATTTTCTTATTTGGTCTCTTAATCTTGAACTTCAAATCATCATTTTCAACAAGAGGAGACCTTGGACGAGCAGTTTTCTTTGCTTGGAAGAGCTAAGGAGCCTTCTCTACAAAAATTCTTTTCTTTTTTAAAATTATAACTTTCTTTCTACCATTTTCTTGTTTCTTTTCTTCATAACAAGCCGATGAAGTTCTACAATCTCTCTAGAGTTAAGGATCCTCATTGAAGTTTGAAAGCATGATCAAGACAAACTTTTTCCTCAATATCTTTTTCCATCTCTTTTTAACTTATCTTTTTAGCATTTTAACTAATTTTTCATTTTTTAACTTGTTTATCTCTTTTAAACTTGTTTTTCTATCTTTTTAACTCTTTCTCTCTCGTTCCTTAATCCACTCTTTCCCATTTTAATGTTTATTTTAATCATTCTTAACTTTCCTTTATGGTTTTAACTTCTATTTATCTTTTTTTATTTCTCTTTTCATTTCTCTCTAATTTAGTTCTTTCTCTTTCAAATAGCTCTCTGTATCTCCATCTCTCATCTTTATTTCTCTCTATGTATTTTCATTTTTCTCTTTGTCTCTTTTAATTTTTTTCTATATGTTCTTACTCTCTCAATGTATATTTATCTTTTTATTTCTCTATCTAATTCTTTATTTTGATGACTTGATTGTTTGTGGATGTGCATTACAATGTGAAGATTTGTGGTAGTTATTTTTTTATTTTTATCATTTTGAGGTTGGTAAACACCCAACCTAAGAAACACCCAAACACACTTGATGTACATGTTAATTTGCATTAAACTTGCCATTTTCAAATTTTCAAATTACAAGCCCATCTTTCAAGTTTTTTTTCTTTTAATCATTCACTTCATTCTAGCCTTCAATTTGCCTACCTATATTTTCGATACACCTTTGAGTGACTCGCTAGATGAAATCTTACTTTTACCAATTTTCATTAAATTTTTTTCGTTGCTCTATAGATGTATGTTATGGTATGAATGGTTCATTTTTTTTGTTACATATAGATAATCTATATAATCATGCCTACACAATCATTTAAGAGACTCTCAAATGCTCACAAACACATCTCTAAGAAACATAAGTAAGATAAGATCAAACCCTAATGAAGTAATAATCGAAGTAAGGCAAAATTTTAAAACTTACTTAAGGGCCTGTTTGGTTGGAGGGAAAGGGAAGGAAAGAGAGGGATTGAGCAATCCCTCTTTTGTTTGGTTGGCTAACTAAAAAGGAGGAAAAGAGAGGGAAATGAGTAAAGTGTGTTTGGTTGGGAGGGGATGGAAAGGAAAGGGAGGGAAATGAAAGGATTGTGTAGTGTAAATGCTATCCCTCCCAAATCAGACGGATTGGGAAGGAAAGGAAAGGGAGACAAGAGCAAAAGTGTTGACTGCCCACAATACCCCTTCCTTCACATTCTTAATTTTTTAAACATTTTGACTTTTAGGGATATTATTGTAAAGTATTAACTTTTCCTTTCCTTTCCTTTCTTTTGTATCCAAACAAGTTTTTTAATCACCTCTTTTCATTCCTTCCCTTTCTCTTCCCTTCCCTTTCTCTTCCCTTCCTTTCCATCCATTCCTTTCCCTCTCTTTCCCTCCTACCAAACAGGCCCTAAGATTGAAGGAAAACACCTTTACAAATTATATTATTTTCTTGTTTTAAATATCACAACTTCACTTTTCCAACATATTATTTTGATATTTATAATATCGCAAAATCTCTCTCTTTTTCGCTTTATGTTGAAAAAGAACTATGATCATTGCCCATCTACTTTGATATCTTATTTTTTGAACAAATTTTTATTCTGTAAAGCATAACAAGTTGAAGTCATGTTTTGTAAAACGAATAATGTACAAGTATGTTCCTAATCACATTTCTTCAAACAAGTTGAAAACTTTGATATTCAAAATTATCTTCAAATATAAATTACCTTTTATTTGAGTTCTACAAACAATATTTGAAGAACTCGAATGATCTTACAAGTGTCTCCTTTAAGCAATTTGTTTTCTACACTATTTGGCTATTCCAACAATTCGATCTCAAGTTTCTAAACTTACTAATTATTAAGGGTTTATTAACTCTTAAGACCATGGCTCTAGACCTAATGACTCAATATTTAACAAAAAATTATTTAGACTTGAGCACACATGAATATAAGATTTAAGATAGCATTTAAAATATCGAAATGTGCAAAGCAATAAACTAGTTCTTGGTCAGGTTACCCTCAATAAATGCATTGAGAATGACCAGACTTCATATTAACAGGTGAGTTCCTTTCTCTCTCATTTCAAAATAAAACATCATTTTTCTGAAGCACTCCAAAAACGAAAATAAATTTTGGAGATACAAATAGTGCAATACACATATATTAGGGAAAACTCCTCCGACATAGATGTCGTTCATTAAAGATCATTTAAAATTATGTTTTTCATCTTCTAGTATATTTTATTTACCATACAATTGTTTATATAGTTATATCCTTCAAGTTGAATAATCAATTGTACGTATACTTCTTATGAAGAGTTTAGGGGGGAATTGAGATCCAAGGTGTTCTGGGATCACTAGGAATCTCAAATATGAAAATTTGAGGTCACACCCTTGCTCCCATCCATTATGAAATTTAAGGATTTACCGATTTAACCATATATTGACAAACAGTAGTAAGTCCCCATAAACAAGATTTTACGTATCCTCTACAATTTATTAAAGAAATTAAAGGGATTTTCTTATCTTGATAATCTTGTTATTTAAATTTTATTTTCTTTTTGTTAGGGGGTGGTTCCTATCCCCCCTTTTTAGCCACTGTCTTAGACTTAGGAGAATCTGATTGCAGTGGGAAAACCACCTCCTAATCAATCCTCTTTAAAGTCCTTTATTATTCTTTGTTGCCACTTTTTTCTTCTTCATGTTCTTCTTCCTCACTACTTAGTGAGTGTTTTTTTCTTCGGGGCCGGTTCGGTGCCCTTTGTTTGGGCCCGAAGCGGCCCGACCTGGTGCCTAGGTTTAATAAACTTTTCCCCTTCAGGCTCCGGCCATTGTCGCCCGTCGGACCGTCACCTCTCTACCATTTGTAGTTTCAGATTTGCTGATCTGCCCCATCATGAGTGATTTAGCCATGAGAAGTTGTTGATTGATTAATTCATGCATGCAAAAGATAAAAGCAATTGTAAAAAGAATAATCGCTCATGCATTTGCATTGCACATATGTTTTTGCTATCTTTAAGTAAATGAAATGGTAGTGGTTCTCAACCCTTTTAAGGCCTCTTTTCTAAGTGAGACTTTAGTGAGAAGAGTAAGGCAAAATTTTAGAACTCAAATGCTTTAAAGAATGTGCAAAGATCTAAGTTGTTTAGATTCTGTTTTACAATTTATATTTTAAAAAACTTGATTTAACAAGTGTCCTATGAACATTGGAAAACTTATACAAAAATAAGTAAAGTATTCACTAGCGTGAGAAGGAAAAAAAAGGAACCATTAGTGAAGATGTGTAAGACTTTAGTAAATATATTATTAATGTGACTTATGATGCAAAGGAAAGCATTGGTAAAACTGGTGGCACTAACAAATTCACTCGCAATAACAATGGATCAAAGATGATCTTCAGCAGGGGCGGAGCCAGAAATTTCCACAAGGGCGGGCCAAATGGGGATTGGGTTTTGTGGGTTGAATTTGGGTAGGAACAAATTGAATTTATATTCAAAAAATACATTGAGACAAATTTTTTTTTTTTCAATTTTTACACTATATATATATATTTTTTAATTTGGTTGGGTGGAGCCATGGCCTAGGCGCCCCCCCCCCCCCTCCCTTCCCCCATGATCTTCAGTAATATTTATAGCACACAACTAAAGATCAGTGTCACCTTTTCAATGATGATTACATGCCTGATTTTTATATATCATATAAACCCATATACCTGATTTGCAATACATACAATAACAAATTTACATTTACAACGTACAACAACAAAAATGTATACAAAAATTTTGGGAAGATACAACAACACATGTAAATTGACACCATGGAAATTTAATACATCTCAAATTTGATATATAAAATCATAATATAATACAACAAACAATGAATAATGTTCAATTTTAATTGTCCCTAGCTGGGTTGCTCAAGGGGTGAAGGCAAAATTTTCCCTTGGTCCTCGGCACCCTCATATTGTTGTTCACCACAAGAATGCCATTCTCCATCATCGCTCGAAACCTGCATAAATAAATGTCGTAGGGTTATTTTAAAATAATAATAAAAAATAATGAAAATAAAGTAAATGAACAGGAGATGGGGAGTCTTTGTTAAGTCATGAGCTTACTTTGTACACAGTGAAGCCCTTGGTCTAGTAGGATATATATATATATATATAGGGCTTCGGGCCGGTGCCGCACTGCTCTTGGCCTTGGAGGTCACCGGAGTTGGCTGCTGCTAGTTCCGGCCAGTTAGGCCCCGCCTTCAAACCAAAAACAAAATTATGGAAAGCCAAAGGAAAATGAAAAAGTTCTTACCTTTGTTGCAAATTTTCGAAATCAGCCCAGGTTTTGTTGTAATTTTAGAAGATAGTGTTATAAACATAAATCTCTGCTTTTTCTAAATATAGTTACAAACAGAGACGTCTGTCATTTTGTCAAGTTTTTCAGAAACACTGTTATGATTATTTTATTTTTACACTGCCTTGTTTTTATAGGGCTCCACAACGAGACTCGAACTCGCTCGACAAAGCTTGGCTCGAGCTCTTCCAGGAACTTGACTCGAGTAAACTCGGCTCGACTCGGTATCCAGATGCGTGTCATCTCTCGAGCCCCTCCCCCGTTGAGGTCTCCCACCAGTCCCACCCGACTTACAATGTAGGGAATAACAAAGTTATCATATTGTCTTTCCTGTTTCAAAATTTTTGATACATGACTAAAAGGAAGACAAATGATATCACACAAATGATAATAGTCATTCTTTTTAGTCCTCTATCAAAAATTTTGAAACAGGAAAGACAAAATATAATAACTTTGTCATTCCCTACGTTTTAAGTCGAGTGGGACGGGTGGGAGACCTCAACGGGGGAGGGGCTCAAGCGACAACATGCCTCTGGCGCATGTTAGGTTTTCGTTTTTTGGATTTTGGATATGAGACCCGACCCGGAACCAGTTTACAACTTCATACATCGCAAATCAAATGTATCGAGCTAAATCGGGTTAATGGAGTCGAGCTCGACTTTCAGTAGTTGAGTCGAGCTCGAGCTGGCCAAGCTTGGCTCGAACTCGCTCATGAACAGCCCAATTTTTCTATAATAAAAGTATTTTGTGAAAGAGGTTGTGACTCTTGGTTTTGCAATATCAATAACTTAGCCTTTGCTGTTTGCCCTTGATTCAACACACTTCCAATGTAGCATCCGAGTGGACACTGGTACTTCCTCTCGAACCATACTAATATGATATTATTTGATGAGATCATTTAATTATTTATTTATCTTGGATTGGAATGTTGTCCATTTTTATTTCTAAACATGCCTTTTTTTTGGCGGTCTACATCCATTAAAAATGTGTCCTCTCAAGAAAGGCTACATAAGATTGACCGTAAATGAGAAGATTGTTTACGAAGGAAAACTAATACGGATTCACATTCATATACATGAAAAAGTATTCTCAAAGTTATCCATTGATACCACATGCTGCTTTTTCCCTTCATTCCTCTTGAGGAAAAATGCATTCTACCCCATTCTATATTTTATAATTTCAAAAATAAAGCTCTCAATACTCTAATGCATTCATTTGGGAGTTGAGGATAATCAAAAGACACTATTAAAAAATAAAATTTAAAAAGATATCTAATTTTTTGAAGGTCCTAAACACCATTAAACACTTATTTGATTCCCTCTCAAATATATCCAAACAAATAACTTAATACAAATTGAGTATGTAGTATATATGAATGACATAATATGCATGAGGATGAGCAAAGTTTGTAATTATTAATAATTAAGAATATTATTATTTTCCATAATTCTTCCTCACCACTCAAGAAAGTGGAGGGTTTTCATAAATCCAACTCATTATGAGTTACACCCAAAATTTCAAGAAGTTCTATTCTCACATATTAAATGTCTTAAGATATTAAAATAAAATTTTACTAAATCAGCGTGGCAAAATTCAGATATTACACCATTGCCACTATATTTTTTCAGAGGTTCATTTTTTAATGTCAGTGATATTTTGGATCCAAGTATTAAATTTAGAACATAATATGGACTTCAAAAGATAATAATTTTGAAATAAAATATTCTATTCATAGAAAAAAAAAACGATCAATGATAGCGTAGAATGAGAGAAGGGTTGCAAAGACAACCCTTACTTGCCTTAGAAGTCTTTTCTTCAGTGGCAGTACAAAGAGAAGTTTAAGAAAACTCATTTGTTTCCTTTCTTATGTGATCCTCACTTCTCCATTGAAGCGTATTTTGGGATTCCTAAAAATAGTTAGCTTTATATTTGCAATTAATATCTATCATGATCTCTTGTATGGGTCTAATAGATACATGTTTATATATATATATATATAGGCTCTAGGCCTGAAGCTTCGAGCTAGATGTCAAGCTTTAGCTAGCTGAGGACGAACTGCTCTCCTTATTGTTTACTTCAGCCCTAGTTGTAGTTGGCCTTTCTCTAGTGCCAAGAGAGAGAGAGAGAGAGGTAGGGTTGCACACGAGCGAGTGGAGCGCGAACTTAGTCAGTTTGAGTTTGAGTTCCTTACAACAAGCTTGAACTCGACTAGACTACACAAAATCTGAGTTTGAACTTGATTCATTTAACTCATTTAAGCATTAACTGATATAAGCATTAATTTATGTAACCCGTTCTCGCGTAAGCTTTAACTTGTCTAACATGTGAAAATTTGTTTTTACCTTAAAAGTTAAAAGTAAAACCGGTGAACTGGTTTTGATAGTATTATATAAAGTACCGGCATGCGAGTCGAGTCAAATATAAAAGAGTCGAGTTCCTAAAACTTAAACTCAACTTATTTATTATTTCGAGTATCTTTGTAAGTTCAAACTCAGACAAGCTGAACCTTTTTGAGTAAGTTCGAGTCGAGCCCAAGTTGGCTTGGCTTGACTCGTTGTAGAGCCCTAAAGGAAGGCCATTGATAGCAGAGTGGGTTGGGGCAGTAACGGAGGCAGAAACCAGCCCACTAAAATGACTTTATTTACACATTAACACCTTTATAGTTTTACTTATTTTTATATAAATACCCTTTAAAAGAACATTTAAAATATTAGTGCCTTTTAGATAAAATTTTTGGCTCTGTTGGAGATATCATAAGGGCAACACTACAGCGCACGCAAAATAAGAAGACATTCATGCGCGTATTGAATAAAACTTGCTCCTACGTAATGTAAGATCCATTAGTCCATATTGCTTAAACCAGTTCAGTTTCGTAAGGTTGCCTTGATTATTAAATTGCATATCTATTTGGATCAGGTAACAAATTAAATAGGGTCGTAAAGTTTGGATCGCCGATGCCAGCACGGGCGTCCGAAGAATCTAAGCCGTATATCTCCTCCCAATCCAACGGTTGGCAAATAGCCCTCACAGGCCCGAGATTCCTGCCCTAGGGTTTGCGGGCCTTTAATAGGAGCAAGGGTCGCTCGTTTCGAACCCTCTCTCCTACATCGTCTCTCTCTGCTCTGTTCACTTCTGTCGCCGTCGAATCAGGTCGGCGGTCTCTGCCTACAAGGGGTACTCTCTCTCTCTCTCCCTCTCTGCAGTTCGATAGCTTTGCGCCGGTAGGGGCTTAGTTAGAGTTTTGTAGTTGGATCTGGTCAGTTAGATAGCTTTACGCCTTTAAGGGTTTAAGGTTTTGTGGTTAGATCTGGTCATATAGGGTTGATTGTATATCATCAGTGGAAAAATTTCAATCCGTGGGGCGTTTAGAGGAATTGAAGAAAAAAAGTTGGAGGTCGCTCTCATTGATTGAAAGTTCGGAAAAGCTCTAAAAAGTTTCACTGTATACTTTTTCTCTGGTAGGGGTTGAAAGATGTGGTGCCTTGCCTCTAAAATTTGGTTTCCCTTTGGTGATTGACGGCATAGGGTTTCTTGTTATGTTTTGCTGGATTATAGATAATCGGGTCAAGTAGTTCTGTCGTGCTGATGCACGTCTGCGTATCTTAGTGTTGATGCAAATTTTCGTTGGCTCATCTAAGGCCTTGTTCTGGTGGTGTGTCGTCCTCTGCAGCCTGGTATTTCATATTGGGGACTAGAGTGGTCCATCTCTTTCTGCCTGACCTGTGATTGTCTTGTATTCTTTCCTCCACATTACTGCTTTTTTTTTATATATTTATTTTTGAATCACAGTGCTGCATTTTTTCTCTTTTTAGATTTTTCCTAGATTGTTGGTCTATATCTCAAGTATTTATTCAGCAACGGTGTCTAATTTGATATATGAGGAATCGAACACTGTGCTTATCTCGTTTCAGTTGGAAAGATTGCAAAAACAGTGACTTGATATGTACCCAAGCGATCAATGTATTGTTTTTTTCTCGGCAAGTGTTTTACCGGTGTGATGCGGCATTTCTAAATGAATTAATAACATACGTGTAAATGACAATAACATGTATAAACAATTTTATGGTTTTTGACGAAAGGAACTTATTAAACTGGAGAAAAGAAACAAAAATAAAATCATTCACTATGATATACTGGAAAAGTTGCTTCAAGAAAATCCCGACATGAGTTTGGTTATGTTGAAATCCTGTTATGTATCTTTTGGTGATATGCGATGTTCAAAATGTCATGCGTTTTGCTATGGTTTGGATGAAAATTTGATACCCACAATAATCTAGTATTTCAAATTATCCGACACCTTGTGGTTTTTGTTTATGCGCTGCTGTTGCTTTATGAATGTATAAATGTAGATATTTGTTTCATTTCTGAAAGAATAATACGAATTCACTTTCTTTTTCTTTTTATTTTGTTGTAATCCTTGTTTGCAATAGTAATTTCTTATCATTTGAATGCAGTTAGTTTTAGTTTCGTAAGGCTTTTCCTATTCAGCGGAGAACCACTATATTTTTTAAATTGTGATTTTTTTTTAAATATTATGAAGCCGTATGGTTTCAGTTTTGCTGTATTCATTGTTTCTGCTCGTTTCAACTATGTGAGTTATTAATGGGCGATCTAATAAATTCAAAATCGTTAGATGATTGACTTTGTGCATGATTAACTAATGTTCTATTCGTTCTTTGTTGGTGCAGTTGCTAGTTCCATCTTAGAAAACAACCATGGGTAAGGAGAAGGTTCACATTAACATTGTGGTCATTGGTCATGTCGACTCTGGGAAGTCCACCACCACTGGCCATCTTATCTACAAGCTTGGAGGTATCGACAAGCGTGTAATTGAACGTTTTGAGAAGGAAGCTGCTGAGATGAACAAGAGGTCATTCAAGTACGCTTGGGTGCTGGACAAACTCAAGGCTGAGCGTGAACGTGGTATTACCATTGATATTGCCCTTTGGAAATTTGAGACCACCAAGTACTACTGCACTGTCATTGATGCTCCTGGCCATCGTGACTTTATCAAGAACATGATTACCGGAACTTCACAGGCTGACTGTGCTGTTCTCATCATTGATTCTACTACTGGTGGCTTCGAAGCTGGTATATCTAAGGATGGCCAGACCCGTGAGCATGCACTGCTTGCCTTCACACTTGGTGTCAAGCAGATGATTTGCTGCTGTAACAAGGTAAACTACTTTACCAGTCACACACTTGGGACGGGGGAAAATTGAAAATCCACATTCTTTCTTTTCTTTGAAGTTAGGATGAGTATTTGCGTGCCTTTAAGTTGGGCTGAATATAAGAATTGATTGCACAGTTGCAGCTAAATATATCTCGATGAGTATTGTAGCAGTGAGGAGAGTTTTCTTTACGCTTGGAATTCTATTACTATTCTCTTTTCTTTGCTTCGATACGAAGGTCTGACTACTTTATCTGGTATCTTTGCTCTCGTTTCATGGTACAGATGGATGCCACAACTCCCAAGTACTCCAAGGCTAGGTATGACGAAATTGTGAAGGAAGTGTCTTCTTACCTGAAGAAGGTCGGCTACAACCCTGACAAAATCCCATTTGTGCCTATTTCCGGCTTCGAGGGTGACAACATGATTGAGCGATCTACGAATCTAGATTGGTACAAGGGCCCAACCCTCCTTGAGGCCCTTGATTTGATCAATGAACCGAAGAGACCATCAGACAAGCCCCTCCGTCTTCCACTCCAGGATGTCTACAAGATTGGTGGAATTGGCACCGTCCCTGTTGGGCGTGTGGAGACTGGAGTCCTGAAGCCAGGCATGGTTGTCACCTTCGGTCCCACTGGTCTGACAACTGAAGTCAAGTCTGTGGAAATGCACCACGAAGCTCTGCTGGAGGCCCTGCCTGGCGACAACGTCGGGTTTAACGTGAAGAATGTTGCTGTCAAGGATCTCAAGCGTGGTTTTGTCGCCTCCAACTCAAAGGACGATCCAACTAAGGAAGCTGCCAACTTCACTTCTCAAGTCATCATCATGAACCATCCAGGGCAGATCGGAAATGGCTATGCTCCGGTGCTTGACTGTCACACCTCTCACATTGCGGTCAAATTTGCAGAGATCCTCACCAAGATCGACAGGCGTTCCGGCAAGGAGCTCGAGAAGGAGCCCAAGTTCCTGAAAAACGGAGATGCAGGGTTAGTTAAGATGATCCCGACCAAGCCCATGGTGGTCGAGACCTTCTCTGAGTATCCTCCTCTGGGGCGTTTTGCGGTGCGTGACATGAGACAGACGGTGGCCGTTGGTGTCATCAAGAGCGTGGAGAAGAAGGATCCGTCCGGTGCAAAGGTGACCAAGTCTGCTGCCAAGAAGAAATGAGTGGCGATGTGGTTTCTGGCGCGTGCTGGTCCTGCTGGATCATCCGTGTTACTATTTTTCTTAGCTGTTTATTTGCCAGCATTTTTCCGTTGGTTCATGTTGTCATTGAGAATCGGAACGGATGAGGCGGTTTTGTGCCATTATTTTGGTTTAATTTTTATGTTCTGAGGTAAAACTGTCTGGATATTTGTTTTTCCGATTTTTAAGTTTCTGCATTTTGATGATTTGAGGATGACTTGACTGACGTTCTTCTTATCGTCGACATTGGTGGTGCTGCTGTAGATAGGAGGTGGCTCCAGGACCCTGCTCATAACACAGACACCCATCAATTGATTCAATGTTAAGAACCTTTGATGTTCCTCGTTGTTTTCGTTTTGCTCAAGGGGGAGGGCAGGGCGCTCCTCTGTGATGGCTACTGGTAGCCATAACCGAAGCGTGTGTGAGGGAGAGAGAGAACGAGCTGGTGGAGAAAACCAGGCCGTGACTTGGTGACTTCCTGTCGGAGATAAAGAGTAGATGATGGCTGCTGCATTCAAGACAAAGAAGAGAGAGAGAAGGTGCCTAGAGCCAGCACTAATGGGCAATAAAACTTTCCGTGCATTATTATAATCGCACCTCCATGGTGAGATTATAATGCATGGAAGCGAATCCCAGGTTTGCTTCTCAAAGCCGGCATTAGCATTAAGCCTTTGACAATGCCAGGCATTTTGTTGAAAACCTGGATGGGCACCCACTTCAACCGTGCAATCCTACCCATTCAAACATGCCCTGCATCGATATTTTAATACCAAAAAAGTATTGTTGTAGTGTTCCTAGTCCATTAGTCTTTTTAACATTCACACCAGAATTTGAGTCCAAATTTTGAACCGAATTTGGCCGCGTCCGGGCATTAGATGTACGATATTTGTTTAGAAATAAATTCGATCCGTATCTGACTGAATATTTATGCATATCCAAATGTGAATTTAAATCCGATGCAATTTCTTAATTGGATATTAATTTTCTTTTTATATCCAATCTTTTCGGAATGCTTCTGCTGGATGTCCGATCCAAATTGGAAATATTGACATTCATAGTCTTGACTGAATTGAAATGAATAGTTCACAGACATGGCAGAAGTCTTATGGGGCATCTCGGCCTCCCTACAACTTTTGGAAATTCCGTTCCCAATTCAATCTTTTTTCCTTGACGGATTGCCTCTTGATTTCCTGGATATGTTGTTCATAGAGAGTCTATTTGAAACCCTTAGTCCAGAGGTCTGTTTGAAACCCTCGACCACCTTGAAGGGATCTTTTCTCCCTTTGTTAAAATTCTCACCAGCTACCTACTGGTTTCGGCCAGCCAAGTTTTTTTCTGCCAGGATTTTTAGTGCAAGAAATATCAGATGTCCTCTGATCTGACTTGTATTTTTCATTTCCTTTTGAGAAATCCATGGATTTAAATGCCAGGTTTGTTTGATCGATAGATCCAAATAATCATATCTTAAATCTAGGGTAAACAAATGCAGCCTACATTCTCGTGACCGAGTTGAGGTCCAAGTATATAGCTACATGGAAACTGTCTCAGTCAAAGCTATCTGAAGCATCACATGGAAAGCCTGCTTTAAGTACTGTGCACTATAGACCTTCTTTTGGTTTTGCACATAAAGTTATGCCTGAATAAAGGTGGTGAGGATACATCTCAAATTTCTCTATTAGAAGTACGCATGGCCTTGAGGGCTCTAGGAAATTAATTTCAAAGTTTCAAATGAGATAAATTCAACTAAGTTTCAGTCTGATTTTAAATGAAAACTCGAAATTCTGGAGGGCAGGGCTTCCCCTTCTTCGTTTACACCTTCCCCCCATTGGCGGGGGGGCTCTCCCTCCGTTGGATAGTGGCCTTGACCCCTATCTCAGTATCTCGTAACTCCAAGGGGGCCCGCTCGCAGTTATGAGATAAACTTGAAAACTGTCTACAATAAAATATTATTATCAAATAAATTAAGATTTATCAAGTACCTGTTTCCCTCCAACAATATAACCGCCCGCTGAGCTTCGGGAAAACCTACAAGGCTGGCCTATATATGCCCAACGATTCTCTGTTTTAGGGTTACTTGTGGATTACCCTAACACCCTATTTGGTTGGAGGGAAAGGGATGGATTGATGCGTCAATCTTTTGTTTGGTTGATTAATTAGAAAGGAGGGAAATGAAAGGAGGAAAAAAAAGTTTGTTTGGTTGCAAAGAGAGGGAAAAGAAAAAAAAATGTAGTGTAAATCCTATCCCTAAAAAATTGGAGGGATTGGAAAGGAAAGGAAAGAGCTTCTCCTTTCCACCCACAATACCCCTTTCATCAATGTCTTCACGTTCTCCTTGTCTTCCCCCTTGCGCCTTTGTTGCGTGAGAGCTCTTCCTACAAGCTTGCAGGTACTCTCTCTCTCTCTCTCTCTCTCTCTCTCTCTCTCTCTCTCTCTCTCTCTCTAGTAAACTTGTAATGGTAAAGAACAAGAAAGAATAGAAAAGGAAAACTTTCACTTGCTTGTATTCATGAATCATGACATATCTCTATATTTATAATGGATGATACACAACTTTGGGTAAATCTCTAAAAGAGATAACAGAGATTTTCTAGGGATTGGATCAAACTATTGCTTAGATATGATAAAGATAAACAAGAAACTGTTGTGATATTTTGTTATGGAAAGCTTATCTTAGATTTTCTTTTCAACACTCCCCTTCAAGTTGGCGTTCTTGGATTGAAGAGTGCCAACTTGCTTCTTAATGTTTGGAACACTTCTCGTCCTAGTGACTTAGTGAATACATCTGCAACTTGCTGAGATGAGAGCACAAACTGAGTTTGAATCTCTCCACTTAGAATTTTGTCTTTGACAATATGACAGTCAATTTCAATATGCTTGGTCCGTTTGTGAAATACAGGATTGGCTGCTATGTGCATTGCAGCTTGATTATCGCAAAATAAAGTGATTGGCTGTTTGTGAGATATCCCAAAATCCTATAGAAGAGCTTTAAGCCATGTGAGTTCACATGTTACAAGTGCCATGGATCAGTATTCAGCTTCAGCAGAAGACCTAGAAACTGTTGTTTGTTTCTTAGGTTTCCATGTAATGGGATTGTTGCCGATCATAGTGCAATATCCACTTGTCGATCTTCGAGTCATGGGACATGATGCCCAATCTGAATCACAGTATGCCTTAAGTTGGATGGGACCAGCTGAAGACAATAAGACCCTATAGCCTGCAGTTCCCTTTAGGTACTTTAGAAGATGATTCATCGCTTTTCTATGCAGGATGCAAGGTTTGCTCATAAATTGACTTAATATATGTACTGTATGTACGATGTCAGGTCTAGTTATAGTCAAATATATGAGCTTACCAATGATTTTTTTGTACTGACTGGCATCTTTGAGGACCTCTCCTTCTTCATTATCAAGCTTCAAGTGTTGTTCCATGGGAGAGTCATATGGTTTTGCTCCCATATAGCCTATTTCATATAAAGTGTTGAGAAGATATTTCTTCTGAGATAAAAATATCCCTTTTTCAGATCTTGCGACTTCAATGCCGAGCATGTATCTAAGCTTTCCCAAGTCTTTTAGCTTGAATCTCTCATTCATCACATATTTGAGATTCTTGATTCCCAATAAATCATCGCCTGCAATAATTATATCATCGACATAGATCACTAGAAATATACTTCCTCTAGTCGTGGTTTTGGAAAATAAAGAGTAATATGCCTTCGATTGGGAAAAACCCAAACTTTTGAGAAATGTTGTCAATTTAGAGAACCAATTTCGTGATGATTGCTTAAGTCCATAAATTGACTTGTTCAATCGACACACTATATCTTTCTCCCCTTGTCGAGTACACCTAGGTGGTAGCTTCATATATACTTCTTCAACCAAGTCGCCATGAAGAAATGCGTTATTAACATCAACCTGAAATAGATGCCACTGTTTAATGGCTGCAAGGGCGAGCAAACAACAGATGGTAGAAATTTTGGCAACAGGGTTGAAGGTCTCATTATAATCCACACCTTCAGTTTGAGTGTATCCTTTGGCAACAAGGCAGGCCTTGTATCTTTCAACTGATCCATCAGATTGGTATTTGATCTTGAACACCCATTTGCAACCGATGGGGGTTTTTTCAGAAGGTAGCTTGGTGAGGGTCCAAGTCTGGTTTTCTTGCAATGCATCAATTTCAGCACGCATGGTTCGCACCACTTTGGGTCCTGCATAGCTTGGGAAAACGATGAAGGTTCATGTTGCTCAAGTAGGGTAGTCATGAAACATTGATAATGGGAGGTGAAATTGGAATGATCAATATATGAAGCAATTGGATAACGTGTACCTTTTGTTATTGTTGAACCATCACTCGGTAACAACTTGTTGGAAATGGATAGAGCAGAAAAACACGTGTAATCTTTAAGATGATTGGGCATGTGTCTTGGGCGGGAAGACCTACAAAGTTGGATAGAATCATTGGTGGTGTCTAGGTTGACATTACTAGTTTCTTGGATTTGGTTGTCTAGTTCATCACTAGGTTGAATATGGTGGTGGTCATAGTTTATTGGCAAGTTAAGGATAGGTGGATCTTGGTGCTGGGCTGGATTTGAGAAGATCTCATGCTCGCCTAAAATTTGATCACTGAATAGTAAGGGAAGCACTACCATTTCATCTCCACTAATATTTTCATTTTTGTAAGGAAAATAGTTTTCACAAAAAACGAACATCCCTACTAGTGAATAAAACATTGTTTTCAAGATCATAAACTTGATATGCCGCTTGTCTGTATGGGTATCCAAGAAAGATACATCTTCTTGCACGCATATCAAATTTATGCTTTTTGTAAATATTATGAGCATAACATAGACATCCAAACACACGTAAGTGTTTGTAATTGGGGGTTTGTTTGAACAAGATTTCATAAGGCGTTTTATTGTGAAGTGCATCAGTGGGCAACCTATTTAGCAAATAAGCTGCTGTGGTAATACATTCTCCTCAAAATTTTATGGGCAAATTTGCTTGGAAAAGAAGTGATCGAGCCATGTTTAAAAGATCTCGATGCTTGCATTCAACTACTCCATTTTGTTGTGGTGTATCAACACAACTAGATTGACGATTAATGCCCTTTTCATGAAGAAAATTTTGCATATCTTGAGAAAAAAATTCAGTCCCATTATCACTCCTAATAATTTTGATTCTTGTTTGAAATTGATTTTCTATAAGAGTGACAAAATTTCTAATCATGCAAAAAACTTCAGATTTGTGTCTCATAAGATAGACCCGCGTAGATCGAGAGAAATCATCTACTATTGTTAAGAAATAATGTGCGCCACTTAATGAAGGTGTTTGATAGCCTCCCAAACATCACAGTGAATCAATTCAAAAGGTGCATGAGTAGAGATGGAACTAATTGGAAAAGGAAGTCTAGTACTTTTTTGCAACAAAACAAGTATCACAATTATCAAATGGCATATAGGAATCAATGAGTTTCAAGCGAGGCAACGTAAGAAGTTTGGGATTAGAAGCGTGCCCAAGTCTGAGATGCCAATGTATAGGTTTGGTTGTGGTTGTGCTAATAGCAACTCTTTCTTCACTGAGGACATACAACCCGTTTTTCAGTCTACCCGTTCCAATCGTAGTCGTCGAGTGACGGTCCTGCAATAGACAAAAGTTCTCATTAAACTTTGCATCACATTTTGAGTCACTACAAAGCTTAGGTACGGAAATGAGATTGAAATTGAATGCAGGGACATATAATACATTTTTGAGGGTGATGGTGGGAGAAATAATCACATCTCCTATATGTGATACAAGAGTTTTAGAGCCATTGGGTAGGCTGATTGGTGGATGATTTATGGTTATGAGTTGGTTGAGATTGGATAAAACATTGGTGATGTGGTGGGTTGCTCCGGTGTCAAGAATCCATGATTGGCTGGTTGTGGCACAAGAAATGAGTGGTGGTAGCTTACCTGAAAGATTTATTTTGGGGTCATTGGTACTTCGGCTTGAGTTTTCCATGAACTCAAGAAATTTTTGAAATAGCTGAGTTTGGGACTGATCGATAGCAGGGGACCTTGTGGCATTCACCTTCGGCCTTGTTGGTGCATTGTAAGAACCCGACTTGTTAGGAAAACCAATGAGGAAATAACACTTTGCCTTGATGTGACCGAGTTTCCCGCAATGCTCGCATTTTAGTCGAGGTCTTCCCTTCTCCTTGATTTGATTGCGTTTGTCTCCATCATTGGATTGAACAACAAGAATAGAAGTCTTTTCATCATTTTGAATAATATTGACGTCTCTTTGTTTTTCTTCTTGGATGAGAAGAGAGTACGCCTTGGCTATGGTTAGAAGAGGATCTATTAATAAGAGTTGACTTCTAACACCTGCATAACTATCATTGAGCCCCATTAAAAATTGCATAAGATGGTCTTGTTGACGGAGATCTGTAATAGCTTTCATGGACCCACAAGAACAATTAAGAACGTCAACATATAATAATGCTAGTTCATCCCACAAGCCCTTCATCTTGGTATAGTAAGCTGCAATGGATGATTGATGTTGTCTGCAATTTATGATTTGTTGTTGTATTTGGTATATGCGAGGTCCATTCGTTTGGGTGAATCTGGCCTCAAGGTCCCTCCAAACTTTTGCTGCAGACGTGGCATAGATCACACTAACAGTCAAGTCTTTATGGATTGAATTCAAGATCCATGAACAAGATTGTTACATCGCTCCCACATGAGTTTGAGACTTGGAGGACTCTCAGGCTTGGGGAGTGACCCATCCACAAAGCCAAGCTTGTTTTTGGCACTAAGGGCCATCATCATAACCTTGCGCCACATAGCATAATTTTCTCCCGTCAAAAGATGAGTTAAAAGAGCAATACCTGGTCCATCTGAATGATGGATTTAATATGGACTTGCATTAAACTCGTTGGCATAACTTGTTGTTGCATCGCTTCTTTCTGCCATTCTCCTTTGATTAAAGATGCTTCTGATTAGGGAAATTTATGAAGACTCGAACAACAGGCGGACATCGAACAGCAAATTCCCTCCAGCAAAACACAAAGGACGTCCACAATCTGATCGATTGGTTCAACCAGGGAAAGGCGGAAGGTCGGATCCTTCCTCTGGTCCCGTAGCAGCAAACCCAAAGCAACGCCTTCTCCTCATGCATCTCTGTAATTGGGTATGGTCAAGGTGCCCTATTCCAGCCCTGCACTAATGCCCTGGGAGAGTAGGGTTTCTGGGTAAGCGCCGCCAATCTCTTGCTATCGGGCGAGTAGATCTAAGATTAAAAGGGACCTCCGATCTGTGCTTCTTTCCGAGTGGTAATTGCAGATGGGAAAGAAGCGGGAGATGGTGAGGCAGCAGCAGCAGTCTTCCTACATGGTTGAGCAACTCATTGCCGTAAACCCGTACAATGCCCTCTCATCCTCCATCTCTGTTATTGGGTCTGGTGAAAGTGCCCTATTCCAGAGGTTGGCTAGAGGTTGGAACCAAGAGTGAGGGGTTTATAGGATATACACACGGAAGCAGAGGATATAGAGGATGAGAAGCTCATTGATGAGAAACTGATGCTCTGATACCATGATAAACTTGTAATGGTAAAGAACAAGGATGAATAGAAAAGAAAAACTTTCACTTGCTTGTATTCATGACAGATCTCCATATTTATAATGGACGATACACAAACTTTGGGTAAATCTCTAAAAGAGATAACATAGATTTTCTAGGGATTGGATCAAGCTATTGCTTAGATATGATAAAGATAAACAAGAAACTATTGTGATATTTTGTTATGGAAAGCTTATCTTAGATCTTCTTTCCAATACTCTCTCTTGCGGCAGCCCCTTCTCGTCCTCCCCCTTGTTGCTTTTTTGGGTGCTCTGTATGTGTGGAGCTTTCGGCATGGGGTTCACATGAATAATAGCCAATTTTAGTACTAGTTAAAGGCTTCCCCTTAATGATACACATATCTATTTTTGCCTGCAGGAGGCATCAAACCTTCGATCTTTAGTAGACAATGGTTATAATGTAATCTCAAAGCTTTGTTTGTGTGACTGAATACACTTGTTCTTTTCTAGAGGGTAGAAAGCGGTCTAGTGCTATTGGAGGCCTCAAGGCATTTTTGACCCGTAAATGCCTAGGGGCATAAAGATGACCAGAAAAAGATATGGTTTTCAACTTCCTCTTTGTCCATTTTCTTTAACGAAGCTGCCGTCGGCATTAATAAAATCGGTGGTGTTCTCTTCGGTTTTGGATTAAAATCTAGTCTTGTCCTCTAAATCAGCAACAAACTTTTTGCCTTGAGACAATGTAGGGCTTTCACAAGCAGAGGAAAACGGCGAAAGGATCAGTTTGTAGCTCGAACCTCTCTTCTTTCAATTCCTGAACAATCGGAATGCCAATTCTTTAGCCGGAATTCTACCAAAACTAAGGAATCCGATTGCTGTGGGTTCCAATTGCATTTACCTTAGTTGGGTATAGTTCTTCCAGGTTATGCCAATAATGGTGTGCACTAAGTAGGCACCAAGTATTTGAAACATTAGTTCTCGTTGTTATAGCCAATTAGTAACATGTTGGTGGATAATAGCCAAATTTAGTAACAAATAACATTTTCATTACTATGGATTTAGCATCAAAGCCTGTAGTAACAGGGCTTGTGACACAAGATTTCTGTTATTGTTGACCTTTAGAACTATTCGACTATGCTATTAATTGTGCCCCTCCTTGTAGCATGTGTAATGGAGGATGCAAGGCATTCACCTTCTAGCATGTGTAATGGATGAGTTCAGAACAAAAGCTAATGCCTTTGAATCTTAGAACTCCAAGCTGTTGAAATTGCATTATGTGTTAATTTATAAATTGTTGTTTCCTATCTTTACTACTGATTCATTGTGTGTTTGAAAATTAGTGTACTCATGTTGTGTAATTGTTGTCTATAATGGCATGACAAACTGTTACTGTTGAGGCCAACTCCCCCTGCACAAACTATTCTCGAGGACCACTGTTATCTGTGCGTTTTGTGATTGTGATTGATGATTTTCTTCCTCTTGATGTGTTCTTTTGCACTATGTTCTTTGTGAGTGTTTGAAATAACCGACTTATTGGCTTACCTTATTTCATATTAGAAGACATGAGACGATGCCAACAAAAATAAGTTGTCCTGTTTTTATGTTATATTTTTTATTATTTCATACATCGATGACAACGTCGACAACAACTTGTGCATCGATCAATTGGACTATCTTATGAAGAAAGACGAAAAATCAGAGATCAAATTATACATAAATTAGATGATGATGTGCAATGCCGGAGTATAACACGCATGAGAACATCAGATTTCAAAGAGTTATGTGATATTCTTCAACATGACAGTGGACTATGTAGTACAAGACATTGTAAAGTAGAAGAGCAAGTTGCTCTCTTTCTCATGATATTGTCTCACACATATAAACATCGATCGGTTCAGTTTTGGTTCTATTGTTCAACAGAGACAATTTCTCGATATTTTCACAAAGTACTGAGTTCAATTATTCTATTAGAAGACAAATTCATTCAACAATCAGATTGATCAACTATGCTTATGAAATCTTATATAATAATAGATTTTATCCATACTTTCAGGTAATAAATCAATTAATAAAGTTTTTATGCTTTATAGTATGTCAATATTGTATTAACAATGAATTGCATTTTAGAATTGTGTTGATGCAATTGATGGAACACACATTCATGTTAAAGTATCTTCAGAGAATGCACTGAGATACCGTGGTAGAAAAGACTAGCAAACTTAGAATGTGTTGGCTGCATGTTCTTTTGATATGAAATTTACCTATTTATTAGAAAGTTGGGAAGGAATTGCTTCTGATTCGAGAATCATAAAAAATGCATTAACGAGAAAAGACAAACTAAAAATTTCTGAAGGTAATTGTAATTAAATGTATAATTTAATAATTTTTATGAAATATGAACTTAACATGTGATTATGTTCATTTTTTTGGTAAATATTATCTTGTCGATACTGGATTTCCATTAAAAGATGGACTTATCAGACCCCTTTGGGGTGTGAGATATCACTTGAAAGAATACTCAATTATAGCTATGTTTGCATCCCAAAATTTTCATTGGTTTTGGAGTGCTGTAGAAAAATAAGGTTTTGTTTTAAAATAGGAAAGAAAGGGACTCGCCCGTCGGTACGAGGATCGACCGTTCCCGGCGCCTTTACCGGGGGTAATCAACCCAAGGGCTATGTTTATCATTGATGCTTTTCCTTTTAACTTAAACATCTTTTTGGTTCTAGATGCGGTGTAGAAAAATATTGAAAGTTTGATGTTTCAAACTTTTGAAAAGATTCTTGAAGAATTGCTTGAGAATGCGAAATATTTTGGGAAAAACTAGAATTGAGAAATCTTTGTAAATATCATTTGAAAAACTTGAAAATCATTTTAGTGTTCTCTTAAGACTTTAAGTAGGTTTGAGATTTTGCTCTAATTCGGTTACCACCTAGTTAAAGCTCCATCTCATCTTGCTTAAGTTCTTTTGGAGAGGTGCTCGTGATCGTAGGTGAAATAAAGT
>JAANDH010000433.1:0-24819 GCA_011799765.1 Nymphaea thermarum
CGAGTCCCTTTCTTTCCTATTTTAAAACAAAACCTTATTTTTCTGGAGCACTCCAAAACCAATGAAAATTTTGGGATGCAAACATCCATACACAAACCAATACATGCAGAAAGTGTGTAAATCAGTTAACGTACGTAATAGGACTGACTTATCAAGTTTTTTCTTCCCTAAAATCTACTAATCTTTGGTTGAACTTATCTTATGAAATGTGTAAAGATCAGTCTTAACATGAGATTTTGAGTGATCGCTTTTCCTCGTTATGATGCACCAATCGTTGGGTACAGAAGATTGTTGCTAAAACGAAAAAATAGAAGATAAAAAGGAAAAGAGGAGGGTAAAATATAATTCAGATTAATATGTGGGAAAATGAGTTGTTGAACTCATTCTATATGCTAGATTTTACGCATAAAGCTCCAGTCCAACTTTAAAAACTTACTTTTCAAGTTTAAATTTTAGCATTGAACCACTAAAGCTGCAGAGTCTCGAGGGGCATCTTGGTTCGACTTGTGGCATTATATTCTAACGCGCAAGTTAAAGCACAGAAAGATCTCACCCCTTAATATCAGAACTTGGAGGTAAGAAAACATAAAAAAAAAAAATTTAATCCTCCCACTTAGTCTAAACCCCTACAGCTGGGGACATTCGATCCTTGAAAAATAGAATCTAAAATCTGAAACAAACAAACAGGATACATTTGTCAACCATACTCTTTTTTTGTTTTTCTTGAAATATGAGAAGCCAACACTTCCACCCACAAAGGCCAGAACATCTACAAAGATAAACCTGGGAGGCTGGGGAATGGGAAGTACTCTTATGAAAGGAACTGTGACTCTGGAAAAATGAACAGCAAAATATTATTGTTATTTTGTTGGGGGTGTTGGGATTGGGGTTGCGAAGGAGAATATACCAATCAGTCTTTTCACTCCAGCATTTGTATTTTTGTCTCCAAACATTCATCTCTCGCTCTCTCCCTCTCTAGAGGGCCTTTTACTAACTTTTATTTTCGTTTTGTCGCATTAACGATGGAAAGAGAGTGTCATTTTTTAACTCTCTTTTTTTTTCTCTCTCTCTCTCCTTTTTCTCTCTCTCTTTCTTTTCTTTCTTTCCTTGTCGAAAGCCTTTTACTTATTTTTATTTTGTTTTTGTTTTGGTGCAATGAAAACAGTGTCATTTTCTTGCGGCTCAACATTTACTTGGAAAAAGTATAATTTTGAATCTTATCTTGCAACTTTTTAAAATGATAAAAAAGAATACAAATTTTTTAAACTAAGTCTTAAAAATTAACAATATGGCACCCCTACAACATAAACAGTTTTTTGAAGGCCAAACGCCAAAGTGTATCAAGAGCAGATTGTGAAGAGCCTCAAGGTTTGTGCGTGGTTGTCTTATTCTTTTAGTTGTCTTATTCTCGTAAGTGTTAAGTTCTTGGGTTGCAAATGGTGGCAAATACTCTGTTTGGCACTCCGGTTGATATATACATTGAATTATATATTATTACAACAAAAAGCAACAAAAATCATAAGTACCAATGGTCTTTTGCATTGTAGTTCACTAGTTCCGATGCAAAATTAACATGGATAAAGATGTTGATGAAAGTCATGTCACTAGTGTTTTAGTGTAACAATCCAACTTACTCACGAGCTTCAACCCTTGGTTCGGTGAATCCTAACTCACCTCTTAACAATTTTTGTTTCAGCTTTAAAAAGGTTAAAAGTAAAGACAAACAAATACTTTACGACCTCCTTTATAAGTCATTGAAGTTCTTTCAAAATCTTCAAAATTGAACTAAACTTTTAGGGTGTTATAATCTACCTCCCTTAAAGTTTATGTGTTCGCGCTTGTAGGACTTCAGGTCTTTGTGTTCAACTATGTTTTGATACTACTATAACAACCTAGAGATTCTGGTCCGACCAACGCCAACCTACCCCTATTAGTTTCAATTTTCACTTGAAGAAAAATATGAACTAAGACAACTAATAACTTAACAACCCCTTTATAAGTGTTCCAAAATCCTTTGAAGTTTTCAATACAAAATTTTTGACTGTTACATTCAACTTTAATGTCTTTTGATATGACAGGGGGACACATGCCAAAGCTAATTCACAACCTCAACAAACCCTATTGCATCAGCGACAATGATTTTGTGAAAAACGGCTTTTCAAACCCTCAGATTTTGAAAAAAACAACAATGATAGATAATGGCATTACTCACCCGAAATATCCCGGCACCTCCTCAGCTAAATTTTTTCATAAAAAAATGTTGTCGTCCACACTCATAAACCAATGCTACGAACTGATTAAGAAATAAAAAACTTGTTCTTCGCATAACAAAATTCTTAGCGTGATTATCTTAGCATGTTTTACATATAAAATCTAATTCTGGGATCACCTTTTCATATTCTTCTTTGAAAGCATATGTAATTTTTATGTACTTTTCATTCATGACAACGTTCGGTTCATGAATAAACAGCATAAGTGATCTGAAGTTCCCACAGCATTATAAACTCCAAAACTAAAAGTCCCACAGTAGACTTGGAAATGCTTGATCGGTCGGCATTTCGTTACTTTTCGCTGCGCCATATTCTGTTCTGAACCGACTCCGATTGCCATGTTTGGGCCATGCAGAGTCTGAACTACTGTTTTCCCATCCCTACAGCTAGCGATCACTCAGAATAAAGAAAAAGTTTCAGAGAACTTTTGAAGGAACTTATTATTTTTTTTTCCTGAACATTTTCTCGAGAAACACTTCCAGATGGCCCAAATAGAGCCTAAAAGAAACCAACAAAATCTGGGTCAGTGAAGTGGAGCTATCTCGCCCTCTACCGAAGCGCTTGCAAGTGCATGCATGCATCGAATTAGCCAAATCTGAGAGCCTTTTTCATCTTAAAAACAATACAGAAAGAGAAAAAAAAAGGAGAAAGGAAGAAAAAGAAGAGAGGAAGAAGCCTCTGCTACTGCACTCATCGTCCCTGTAGATCACACTGTAACAAAATCTACGCCAAGTTGCGGGCTTCTGCTCATCGGGCCCGCTGCACACTCACTCTCTTTCTCTCTCCCTCCATTGCCCAGTCGCTTTCTTGCTCAAAATGATTGGACACAAGACTGTCACTGTTGCTTCGCTCTTTAAACACCAACTGGGTCAGATTTTAATTGTCTGGCAGCTCCAGCGTCAGGGGAGAAGAAAAAAGAAAAGCTTCATCGATCGTCTGTTTCAACTGGTCAGGTTTCCTCGGGGTTTGCTTCCAACTTTTTCCTCTCGTCGCCGGTTTGCTTCTCCTTTCTTCTTCCTGGCTACGCCTCGTTCAGAATTCCACGCCTTTTGAAGTGGGGATTTATTTCTAGCAAAATTAAGTGGCTGCAGTGGGAGATCGGCAGGATGCAATCACCTGCGGAGATCTCCTTTTGAAAGGGATCTTACGTTGCCCACCGTCACTGGCTCCCGTCCGGCCTCTCGCAGAAGCCGACCGCGGGACCCATGGGGAGCACGTAGAAATTAATGCCCGCGAAGCGATCTTTTATCGTGGGGACAATAGTCGCCGGAGACAATAAATCCCGCATTGGAAGATGATTTGTTTCGTTATGTGATCTTAATGAGCCAGCCCAACTCACTCTCGACTCGAACTTTTCCAATTAAATTCGATTACTCAGCTCGATTTCAGTTTATAAATAAATGAATTGAGTTCGAGTTTAAAAATGAACTTGTTCAAGAAAATGGGCATGGCTTAGGTCAGCTAAGCTATGTTAAACTCATGGAGATTGAATTTATAAAGACTTTTCAGTGTATTAATCAAAAAAGAAAATTAGCTCGAGCGGGATGGCTTCAAAACACTTTGTTGTTTGGACCAACTTAAATGGAAATTTCTTTTTTAGATAACGGCTTGACTTCTCTCTAGCAATATCACAGTTCAAGCCTTAGCTGAGCCGAGCTCGAGCCATCTTAGGCTAGAGACTAGCCCAGTTCAAGTTAATGAATTCCGAGCTCAAGTTGACGTTTAGGTATCGAGCTGAGTTCAAGCTGACCGAACTGGCCCGAACTTGGCTCGTGTTCACTTGGAGTCTTTTAAACGTGCGTGCATGTCATATATTTGCCACCAACATGACCCTCAAATCCTATTCTAATGTTTGACCATGATCTTATTAATATTTTTGAACATATATTCATTCATAAAATTGGGTTGGTTAATTTTTTATAATTAAATTATAAACATATCATAAGCTCTACATAAATTCATTGTATCATTGGTGCGCTCGAAATACTGTGACTAATGGTGTTTAAACACATGCTGAAAACTATTTTTCAATAGCGAAACCATGTTAATTTGCCTTTGAAACGGGGTTTTGGGGATGTTTGCATAACATCAAAACTGTGTTTTTGAGAAAACCCGGTCTTGACATGCATAACCCCAAAAGTTCATTGAATTGGTTATTCAAACTATTCACCACCTGTTCAGTTGTCAGTTTGATTTCCTTGGATGCTATTTTGTTGAATTCGAACCGGTGGATGTACAACATTTTAGTTTCCGGTGCCCCACTTCCCACCTAGGTAAGCCATTTCGAGGCATTCCCCAATGTACACCTTTAAATCTTTTTTTCCTCTTTAACTGTTAATCAGCAACAAATTTCATATTTGAAGTGAGTTGAAATCATCGAAAATCTTCCACCCATGAAGTCCAGCCTCCCCCTTCTCTAAGATCTCAGATCCATAAATTTAGTTTTACTATGATACAATGGATTTCTCATGCAGTATTTTGAATCTCAAATCAGCCTGGTAGCAAGTGTATTCTCATGCTGTCATCTCTTGTAGAAACTTAACAAGCAAGTCTAAGAGCTGAAGTCAAAGAGATGCATGGATTTTCCTAATCTTCCCAAAAGATATTAAGTATCCTAAGAAATTTATGACAAAAAGAAATGTTGCATGTCTCCCCCTACTTAAAGATGGAGATACTACTAATTTGGTATCAAATCACTTCTTTCTTGAATTCCATAATGAGACCCTATATGATCAAATTCAGATAGAAACCATGTTCTTCAAAACTGAAGTGACATCTTGCTGTCAATAGTTGGGCATTATATGCAATCAGGTTTCATTGGATTCAAATTTGGTTATGAAATTATATAATATATTCGCATCAGGTTACTTCAAACAATTTTTTACTACTTCCATCGATCTAAGCAGTTGTTTAAGTATGATGGATCCTTTCCCTTTACATTCGTACCTAAGGATACCTGTTTCGAAACGGTTAATTGGGCTGCATTGGCATCGGCAATAGCAGTGGTATACCTTTCAACTTAAGTATTGTGTCTGACCACTTAAGAGGCAGAAGTATACCACCAATATAAATCGAATTGGAAACCCGCTTCTTCACATGCCCCTAACCCAACCAACTGTACTATATCTCTTGACAAAATCCATTTCAGATCAATTCCTTGCTATATTCATAGGGATGAATTCATCCAACACTTTTTCTTTCTTTTGAGTCCTAGATCTGCACAAAGCACCTGAGGTGAGAGATTCTAGCCCCTGCCCAACAATGTAAAGCTCAAGAGGTATAAGCTTAAGTTGATGCGAGGTTGGTGGCCCCGAGCATTAAAACTTCTTCTATGTAAATAGTAGTTCTCACTCTCATGAGAATCAAATTAGTGATAGGATTTATTCCAGCAACACAGACATTATTCCAATACATTTATGGCATAGCTTTTACGCATATCGTTGTAAATACTGATGCACATTGACATAGATACATGGGGGCTGGTGTGGGCAACTGATTAAAAATTGTAGTAAGAAAATGTTTACAAATACTTACAAGTTTACAAACATCTGCATCAGTGACTACAAATATCTCAACTCGATCCCTGTCGATGCGCCAAAATTGCATACGGGAATGGGCCTTCATTGATTTATTTTTTAAATTTTCAATTGCTCCGTACGGGCCGATACGGGACGACATTAACAACAATGTTTCGGAACACGAGCAAAAATCGTATCGGCTCCACGAATCGAAGTGGAGGCCGTCAGAATTGGACTGTTGGGATTCCCCGAGTTTCTCGAGGAAGGGTCCGCCACGGTTACCGGCTACAGCCGGTTGCTTGCTCGCGCTACCCACCGAACGTCCACGTCCCTCCATGTTTTACACGTGTGGGGCAAGAGGCAGAGCTTCACACGGGCGAGGCTCGAGGGCGTACGGCCCCTCCGAGACACGTGAACCAATGTTCCTTTTTCAGTTTTTTTTTTTCAGAAAATTACAATTATTTTATTATTATTAATAATTTCTTGGAGATAAAAGAGGGTGGCAGAGGAAAAGAAGATCAGAGAAAAGGACTTTGCCTCGCAGAGTCACGGTTAACTGTCACCAAAGCTGATGGTTACTGACACGTGTCAGTCAGGTGAGATCCAAAAGTTGCTTTCGGCAGGGCCGGCTCCGAACCTGTCTACCCCATAACGAGACGACTCGGCTTCCCGTTTCGGTTCCCCTCTCGACCCGAGATGAACAACTCAAAACGAGGTCGTCCCATGCTTCGTGTCAAATTGATTTAGTTTCATATTTGGTCAGATGAGGGGCAGATGTGGGCTTGTGTGTTCCTTCCATTTACATATTCGTTTTTACATATATAATTTGGGTTATTGGTGTCTCCCAAATGTAACATTTTTTAAAAAAATATTAGTGCTCTCCATCTACAAATTTTCTCTTTATATATATATATATATATATATATGAAGAGAGAGAGAGAGAGAGAGTAAAAAATAGGAATATTATAACTTGCTACTATGACCAAGAAAATATTGGCCACAATAATAGAAAACAGGAAAAGTAACATCATTCATTAAAATTAAAGGCTATCCACGCAACAAATGAACAACCGTATGAAGCCACCGACGCCTCCAACGGAAAATGAGAAAAGAATTGACATTGAAATGAATGTGTCGAGCTATGAGGCCAACCGAAAGTTCCCACTCGATAGATCATGCCATTTCTAATAGAAATGTTCCAAATGGGCCACCATGTGGTAGAGCCAAGTGAGCTTATGATTATGATTGGTGGATGGGAAGGAGGGGCAGTTTGCCCCCATAAGGTTCCGGGAGTTGAGCCTCATCTATGTCCTCCAACAAGGTCTCTTTCAACCGTTTGTTCTCTACAAAAACAATCTGCAAATGACAAACTGGGCATTAGTTTCTGAACTTTTTTTTTTGTCATTATTTTCTATTTTACCAATAACGGGAGAAAGGCAAATGTTTGTTATAATGAAGCCTAAACATAAAAGCCATAATAATGAGATCAGTGCGGAAGACTTGCAGAAAAGAGTGGAGATGTTCTCTAACTATACATCGAGCCACGATGCATCAACATTGCTGTATGGTACGTTCTTGAATACATGCATCAAATTTGATGTATTGCTTGTATTTTTAGAGGACAAGTTGGTTCATCAAACGACCATGTTCCTTATGATTGCATGAAATATTGATTTTTCGGCCCACCTTATTGACTCTGTTTTGGAAACAATACATTGAACCGTCCATTCTTAAATCGACATAATAGAGCATGTCCAAATTAAGGTGCATTCAACATAATTTAACAAGGAAATTGTATTATCACCTCAAAGTGGAAAAATCACAAGCCTAGCTAGAAAGGCATGTCACTAGAGAAGAAGGCAAAGCAACTATCCACAAGTATGTCTTCTCCTCATCAGATGATCCAGTTGCTGCGCTACGATGAGCATCATGCCAGGATCTAATAGTGTCGATAACCTAGTTCACCAATATTCTCATTATTCCTTCATTCAATACCATATATCCCAGCATTCAAACATGTATATACGAAGACTTCATGAATAGGCGGCTAGATCATTTAAAAGTTATGCAATATCATCATATTTTTGCATGCCATTAGGATCATTCGTCCTTGGATATCAAAGGATCCAATAACTTGCTCATGCTTTTGACCGGCATCTTCCCCTAAATTCCTAACTTTGGTGCTGTTCCACTAAATTTATGAACAACGCACATGTCCAATTGGGCAATTGATTTAATGGACATGCAGTTCATTTGTCTGGAATAAGCACTAGACACCAGCTGGTCGTTTTTATGGCTCACAAATTCCTTTATCCTCTTTCTTGGTCCTTCACTTTGGTTCATCAAAGCAATTAATCTTAGCAGGTTCCACCACCCATTATTAGTTGCACTTCATATTGCTTTAGCTTTGGTTTTTCAACACCAGCTCCCTGTATAAACAATCCAGCGCAGTAGCATTATTTTTCTTTTCCGAAATTCCACTTATAGCTGGATTGACACCAATATTGAAGCATCCTGCTACCTACCAACTGAATTTTCCTTCCAAGTTCAGGCCCAAGAACCTAGCTAAGATTTCCTTAACCAAATTTGGCGATGCACTTATAGATTAAAAAGTAAACAGACAAAATAATGAGGTGTCGCCATGGACAAATTTAACAAGCTAGGTCCAGAAGGAAGGGCCATTCTATGGCTAGTCATTTGTGCCTATATGTCTTCAATATTGAATGGCTTAACAGTCTGGACATTCAACAATAAAGCGAATTGCACCAACTGCTAGCAAAACATGATGTGCCCAATTAAGCTTGAGGTTATATCTATAAATGAATGTCGTCTGTTGATGCAAATATTGTCTTCGGATAGAGCTAGCCATGCACTGCTGAAGAGAGTTTCACTCCTTAACCAACCTCAGTTATCTTCTTAAATAGTAATGAGAGCTTCAGTTGGTCAATCATTGTTAGATTTTTTTTGTAAACGCAACAAATTAATAATCATCTCAAATATTTAATAATATTGACTAGCAAACGAGCATGCAATAACTGTGGGAAACAGATCCCTGAGGGTTTGGGGTACTGGCTAGGGCTATGGCGGCCACTTACTGATTTGAGCAGCATGTCTGCCATACACTTGCAGTACTGCTCCAACCCAAGCACCGACACAGCCTTGGACCCTGGGAGGGAGGGAAACATCACTTCCCCTCAAGCCTTAGGATTTCCTCTGGTACTCACTCGAATAACTATGAGATATGAACAAGAGTCATCATTCTTTAGTCTGCTTCTTTCATCTATGGCAAAAATCTAAAGAAGTTGTCAGTTGAAGCCAGTCACTAGCTAGCCTTTTGGGACAAAGGACAACAATTGAATTACAAAACATTTCATAACGCATAGTTATCGTAGCAACACATGTAGCGTAAGAAAATTGTCCCTAAGAAGTGCATTCCACTATACAACCAAGCTAATATTATGGATGGGAAGGCTGGATTGTGGTGAAGCCTAAAATTCATTTGTCCTTGAACTTACCTGTTTCATCTTCATGTCACAACGATGCCTATTAGGAAAATAGAACTTGTGGGTACACCCAGCTTGAAGCTGATTCCCTACAATTTTCAAAACCTTATGGACAATGCACAAGTGTAACTGCGCATATTATTCATTTGGTTGAACTAGGCACTAATGGTCTATAAGAAGCAGATCAAGGGATGGCAAAAATATCTCTTTCCCAGGTCGATTTTTGGATGTTTAACTGAAGCTGGCTATATGGCAGGCTAAAATGCGCCATACTAGCACTCTACTAAGTTTTGGGTTGGCGTCAAAATTACATTCAACAGTCGGATTAGAAAATTCCAACAAACAATTTCAAGTGTTTGGATCTATGAGTAGTTTTATTTAAAATCTTGTGTCCGACATGTGATGACATGTACTCCTTAAAAGGACTAGATTCTAACACTCTATATGAGAAGACTAAGAACACCTATATATTGATGCATAAGATTGAAAGTTTTCTGCGGGCTTTACAAACTTTGGTGTCCTACCAATTTTCTTGGTTCCTATTTGATTTGGATGGAAACAGATGCCAGCTACAGAGAAAGATGGTGTTCCACAGAAAAGTTACTTTGGTAGGTTTTAGGACAAGTCATTGTAGATGGAGTTAAGGTGACATGCACTTCAAAATTGAAAAGTCTTACTGTCTATCGACTAATCTATAATGGGTCTGTGAACATCAATAGAACGTTGGCTTCGTTTATTTGAAAGAGAAAAAAGAAACCTTCATCCAAAAAAAGGAGCATAATAAAGCTTGGTGTGTGCACTCGTGCCCTCACCAAGCTTTTGAACCTAGATAGTGTAATAGTAGGGCACTGAAGTCTATAAACTCCCCAAGCATTCTTATTCTCAAAACCATAAAGATTATTCATAAGTTGTCGCATATGTGGTGTTCCATTATCATGGAAGATATCATGAGTTTCAAATTTAGATGTAATCTTGTAAACTTAATAATGCCTATAAACTCCCCAAGCATTCTTATTCTCAAAACCATAAAGATTATTCATAAGTTGTCCCATATGTGGTGTTCCATTATCATGGAAGATATCATGAGTTTCAAATTTAGATGTAATCTTGTAAACTTAATAATGCATGGTCAATAGCCATCTTTATTCATCATCGGAGAGGCTGAACATTCAAAACCAATCCAATTTTTATCAATGAGTAGGGGCGCTCTGAATCATCTCTTAAACTACCAATTAAATTTCTCTATTCCATGATAAAAGTAGCAAAGTTTCTCAATGTGTAAATCTAATGCCTTACAGGAGTATAGCAAGAAAGGAAAAAGTCGAAGGAATTATGTCTGGTTTTTGCGTGCATATGTAAAGTCTAGCTATACTGCATGCTGAATTAATTCTTGTAAAAAACTTGACTCTTGAATCACCAAATTTTAGTACCAAATCTTAGTGCATTCCGAGTAGCAAAGTTGGACCTCCTGATAAGCATTCTTGATGGCATTATAGAAACCTAATTCTTTCAGTCATTCGATGCTCCCCTTTCTACTCATCTAGCGCTTAATAAAATATCAGATGAGAGGGAAAAAGAAAGTTGGTTGTCTGTTATATGTGCGTGTGTATGGAGACAAAGTAAATTTTAATACTATATGGACTGATTAAGAGCCATTCAGTCAAATTGATTGAAAGTTCATGAGGTAGAACATGTAAATTGATTTTCCAAGACGATGCAGGTCTCAGGAAAAGAAGAACTAACCTTCTTCTTGGTATTGTTGTCAATGAAGGGGGAGATCATCTTCCATGCAGTCCAAAAGATGTATGGTGCATGAACAAGGTACACTTTCCCAAGCCTTTCTGGATAGTACTCCTACAATTCCAGCGATTTACTTCTTTCAGATAAGCTCCTCTTCATGCATCACACACACACACACACACACACACACACACACACACACACACACACACACACAGAGAGAAAGAGAGAGAGAGAGACCTGCATTATCTCTAATGCAGCAAGATAGGCCCGGATATCACAATTTGCATATCCCCAACCTTGAAGATCTCCAATCACCACAAACTTTTCCTGCCCGCCTGACAATCTGCATACATGAAAAAAGAAATTAAAGATGCTACTGGAATCCAGAAATAACTAGCAATCTGGTGAGATAGATTGGAGACTTTCACAGCTTAAAGGCGGCTAAGGTATCAGTAGGTTGAAGTAACTTGCCTATTAGAAGATAAAAAAGCAAAAGANATATATATATATATATATATTGAATGCAGGGTGAAACCCGAGGGGCTACGACGGAGGGCCAAAATATGGAAATTTAATATAAAATTTCTTTTGGGAAACGTGTCATGCTTTAATTGAAAAATCTAACTAAAAAAATTGACTTTTTGCGTGTTGGTTTCATCTCTGCACCAGTAGCTGACGGAAAGACGTTTGGCCTTGCAAGGAATAGCGTTAGTAGTTGTCCTCTTTTGCGGCGCTTTTGTCCACATGCCTATGATCAAATCGATTACCAGGAGCCGTTGCTGCTAAAAACTTGTCTTTTCTCTCCTATGTGTCACTTGTTCAGTAATCACTTGTTCAATTCTCGTGAGCTATTATTGTATGGAGATGGATGAAATTGAACGAAGGAAAAGGAAAAATAAAAAGGAAGAAAGGACCGAACACGAGCCACTGAATACCAAGCATATTTTAGATTTACAAATCTCTTTCTCCTCTTAAGATCTACCAATCGTATGATGGAGAGGATGGTTACAAAGAAAGATTAAAAAGGAAACAGGGAAAACTAATCCCACTGGTTTCTAACTTTATGTCACTTACTTGTTCTCTTATCTTATCCACTTTCTTCTTTCTAGCTTTTCTTTTCACAACCATTCAAATTGATATGATATATTTTAGAAAGGAAAAGGGACACGAAGAACCCGTTGTGAAATAAAATTCGAGATATGTAGGCAATTTGGTTTGGTAGTGATATCACATTTTAGGTGCTTATTGATGCTAGAATCCCAATAAGCTCATCCAGTTTCAAGTGGACGTCCTAATAACTAATAAATGGATGTCCTAATCACTACCACAATCGCCCATGCTTGAGAAGTGTCGCATGAACGAAGGAGGCCCCGCTTCCTCTCCGGCCATGAATGTCTTTAAGATAGACTTATGTAACATTCATAATTTCTTGACAATATTAGCAGTCATAATTGATGACATGAAAACTCATGTAGGAGTTGAAACTGTTTAACATGTTCCCTGCACGACTTTCATCAATTGGATGATGCAAGGTTAGCAGCAAAGATCACATATCTTATACTAGCAAGTTTGCATGGACCATATTTACCATGGCAGCGATGCGTTCCAGTTGATTCAGGGCATCGACAAATCAAGCTCATCTTCCTCTTTCTGTCTACTGTCTTGTTATTAGATTCAATAAGAGTTCTACATGCTTTAGTGAAAGCCATTTCTGTAAATTGAGTGATTGCACTATATGTTTCAGTTTTAATAACAAAAAGTTGGCACCGAACCGAAAAAACAGTCCGATGAATTGAAGATTACGCGCATTCAATTGGTCTATGAACCCTTCGGAAAGCCTTACTGATCCAGAGGGAGCAGAAACATTAACAGCAAAGATGCAAGCTCGGTCGAACGACTGCCAAGAAGCTGGATAAAAGATCGTGTCCTTCAAATGGAAGACCGACGAGGTTCGGAATGAAGAGCTAATGCAGGCAACTTACAAATGAAAGCACGGCATCCTAAAAAATAGTTGGCCTCCCGCGACCAATTTCATTGACGAACCTCAACATCCAAACTTTATTTCCTCAGAGAGATAGAGAGAGTAAAACCTATTCAAGGCAGAAGATGAAAAGGGATTGAGGGCAGGGGCTCGTTATTGCTCAAAGAAACAAATGAACAGCGAAAACAAAGAGAACTTATATTATCGGGTTTTGGGAGTATTTTTCTATTTTCCCTGGTTTTTTTTTATCTATGGACGAGACTGGTGGGACCGTGGGAACAAAGAACCTGAGCGGCAAAAAAGAAAAGAAAAGAAAAAAAACTAGTACGACGGAATAAGGGACGTAAAAATGACAGGAGGAGACTGCGATTGTCAGATATTCATAAAATGCTGCTCTTTTGAGCGCTTTTCTTTCTCACGGCATATGCCAACTACAATTAATGTTCTTTTTATTTGCTGAAAGAAAAATAAATGATGAACCAAAGAACATGAAAGGCAACTCAATAACAAATATCGGCGATCTTTTTCTAATGCCGCTATTTTTTCACCGTATTTCTCAGGGTCAGGGTCCCTTATGTTCCAGAAATCAGGTTATCAGGAACTTTCCAAAATATCAAATCAGATAGAGAAAGAAAATGTCAAAAAAAAAGGGACAAACAAAAAGCCTACACACTCATTTTAACATGTATTCTCAGCTTTCACATTTTCTTCTTTAGCCAGAAGTTTCATACAACGATGAAGAGGCAACATGGCAGGTCAATGACGAAAGCCTACATGGACCGAAAGTTGCCGACGCAGCCGTGCAGGAAACAGGGTCTCAAAGCAATGAACTTTTGGGAACTTCCAAAGGATTAGATTACAAAATATTGTTCAAAATTGCCGTAATTTTCTCTTTCATGTCCACCACCCAAATCGGCATTCACGATTATAGGGAGCTTTCGATGCTACCTTGCCCATCATCAGAAGAGAAACTTGTACGGTTAGAATAGAGCCTTCAAAGTTCTATTTTTGTACAAATATATTGATTCCCACCGAATCCAATCTCTTATATCCTTAGTTTTTCTCAATTCTAAATCATTGACACCCCCAACATCAAGAAGAGGCCTATTATCTATTGACCATACTCCACGTTTTGCATACAGAGTTGCCGAAAGGGCGGCAAGAGATTCCTTCACCTGCCTTAGATGCTTAGGATTAAGTTGTTAAAAGACGAAGGTCGGAGAAGAAAAAGGCAAAGGGAGCTTAGCATCTAGAGCGCATTTCTTGGCATTATCTAATAGGCGTTTGGAAACCACAGGTTTGCTAATCTTCAAAAAGGATATCATGGTGTAGTCAATCTACTTCTCCAATGATGGCTAATGTTGCAGCTAAAGTCAAGATCATTAGAAGATTAGAGAGAATTAAGATGACTAAATTGCAGAATGTCCAGTAAGGTCAGGAGTGGCCAAATCCAAAGAAGTAGAATCCTTCAAGAAGAAGGTCCTTTATGCATGTAAAAAGAACATTCAAAATGTGGTTAAGCTAAATTGATGACAGACTAAACCCAGAACACTCGGTTTAAAGAATACTACAGAGCTATTATCTCAAGACACCAAACAAATTTGATACACTGCAAGTTCAGAGTCCGATGTGCCATAGAGAAATGGCAGCGCAAGACCAAACCAGAGGCTTATCTCCAAACGTTAGCCGCAATACTTAACACTCTTGTTGCTCATCACCGGATTGCAGTGACTCAGAAGGAAAGAACGGGCCTGAGAAATGATTCTCAACTGTAGAACTTATGAAAGCGTTGGGATCACTGTGCAGCCTGAAAGTCACCAAAATCATCCTCCACATTTTGTGTGGCGGACTCCTTGCAGAACTAGAGGCTTCTTTAACCTCTAGTTCTTCTGTAAAATGTGGGAACGAATCATCAAGGCTCCCCTGGGTCCTCAAACCACATCGATAGGGTGGTGATTTCTGAAAAGGACTGGAGGGTAGACTCTTCACCGCCGGTGGTGGAGGTGGAGGTGGCTTAAGACTAACTGTTGGCTTGTCATCCAATGAAGGGCGATTGTGGTTTTGATCGATAGGTTTCACACTAGAAGATCCTGTCTGCTGCAAGACAACCTGTATCAGCATCAAGAGAGTGGTAAACATGTCCAACAATAGGGTCCATGAAAAGTTTAGGTTCTAACATTCTTTATGTGGAGAACAATCTTCTCGCCTTCTTCCAGACTGTAATCGGTGGATGGCTTTGAAGAATAATTCTGTTCCATCTCCTCAGCAGCTTGCTTTTTGTTCAAATATCTTTCTCGTTATCAAGGAGAGGCATTCATAAATACTATTACCGTATTACCTTGGCTATTTTTCATAGCTTCAGCAGCTATTTGATGGTCTATTAAAAAATTGGAACTAAAATATGAAAAAGGCAAATGCTTGAAGGATACTTCATGTGGTCATGAAGAGCAGCATGAAAGTCATAAGCTTGAGGTCTTTCTCGGAAACCAATTCCAATGAATGCATGTCGTATGCGGCCATCTGCATGAAAGAAAAAGAAGACCTTTCAAATAGACAGAAACTGTAAACAAACATGAAACAAAGTTAACATGGACATTATTAGAGGTTGTTATGTATGCTTTTCTTAACACAATTGCACAGGAGTTGTCCGGAGGGGTTGGGGAAGAGATTTATCCATGCATCTTTAAAGTGAAAATGACTTGTATAAGGTTAGATCCATCAAATTTCAAAGAAGGCATTGTTAGAACTCTGAATTCCAACATGTAAAAGACATCAAAAAGCAAAACAACACAGATTTTAAGACTAATATTAGAATAACTCTTAAAGAAGGATTGAGATGATACCAAAGTCCTCTTCGACCCGTAAAACAACAGTTGCAAATTCAGCTTGGATTTTCAAGTTTCGTGCCTGTCACCAGAAAAATGTTGATCTCAATACCGCTATTGATTGTAGGCCTCCTTCTTATGGCTTTTAAATAATAAACTGAACTGCACATTTCTAGGCTTCTATTTCGCATAGGAGATGATGATCAGAAGCATTTGTCTTCAATATGAAAGTGTACAACATGCCAAGTTTGCCTACCATGGAAAGGTTCCTGCTCAGTGGGCTCTTCAAATCATCTGAAAACAGGTTAATTTGTAATAGATCAACCATTACCAAGAGCAATCTTTCCATAAGAAAGCTGATCAAGGGCACATATTCACTATCTGTAGCCTTTCGAGAATCACCCGCAATAGTTTAACCTACTTAAGAATGACCATAGTTATCGGTTGATTATTTTCATTGAGAATTTAAAACCTTTTCTATCTCAGTTAGAAACTTCTTATGTTCTGCCCAAACTAATTGATCAAGTCGATAATTCAAAGCAATGAAGGCTTCACTCTCAGTTTCCTTAAAGCTGAAAATGAATGCAGGTTCCACATACTGTATGCTTCTTTTGTTGGAACAAATTTAACACACTAAAAGGCTGACAGATCTCCATTGACTTTGGTGGTAGCTTGTTTTAGCCATTCTTCTGGTTTTTCTTTGTTCAAGATGAAATCTGGCAGTGAAATCATGAACGACCTTCTGCATTTGCAATGGAGATGAAAGCAATTGGCCTTCATGTATTCCTGCATCTACTAGAGCCAATTGCTTGATTGTAATTTCACCGCAGTCATGCGACCAAGTGCCTTAGAGCTAACACATTTTAATAATGAGAATTTGATGCAACAGGAATCCATATCATGGTCCAAAATGATCAAACTAATCGCAGCCCAAGTTTAACTTGAGATTCACATCTTTTCACTTTCTAAATTGACAAAGGCTTGATCTAAGATAAGTTTTTTTTGTTTTTTTCCTTTTCTTTGTTAGAGATAGAGATGGAGAGGGAGAGAGATGATAGGAGGAAGAGGGTGTTGCTTTAATTTTTATTGTTGGTATACTTTGTAGTGAGTGAAGTTTACACAAAATTTACTTATCGGAGATGTGATGGGTACAGAGGCAGAGGCGGATTCAGAAATTTTTCATCAAAGTTTTTAAATTTTGACTAGGACCGAAATATCATTTTCAAAATTTTTATACAAAAAAAGTTGAGATTTTTAAAATTTACATGTAATTTAAAAAAAATTGAGGTGGGGCCAGGGCCCATACAGGCCCTACCTTGGCTCCGCGTCTAGATGGGTACCACTTGTAGAATATAGCAAGTGTTGCGAGAACGAGAACAGGTGAATGCGGACAAAATGAGAATTCATTGACAAAATTGAGTGACGAATAATCACAAAGAAAACAACTTGAGGATACGGGTGAAAGGAACAATAGTTGTTATTAGGACAAAAAGTTGAGGCTCTAGATCATTCCTCAATCACTAGATATTATCTGCAATTCAACAAGCTGAAATAGGTTATACAACTCAAACCAACGACTCCAAAAATCATCCCAATCAATTAATCGAAATGAAATAATTATTTAAGAAAAAATATTAGCATGAAAACAACAACTTTTTTGAATTGAAAAAAATAATTGCACAACAATTTGATTTTGATCTTTCTTCTGCCTAAATAAGTAAATATATGTGTATGATCAAATCATATGTTATATGTATATGGATGTGTCGCGTGAATTTATGGGAAAATCTATACATCCTATGGTATTTGGTTCTTAAGGAACCAAGTTTGTTTGATTTCCTGCTTGTGGGCCGATGCTTTGTTCTTCGTGTTTGTGCCTTCGAGGAACAGGAAGAACGGACATGGCCTTAAAAAGTAGAAAAGGACGCTCCGCTGGTTCCGCAGCGTCCCGCGGCGATGCAAACACGTTTTATGGTACGGGGATGTGTGAGCTGTGGGTCCAGACCCATCAGTTGCTCCGACGAGGTCAGGCCCACCCACCGACTCCAATTCAACCCTGTCTCCAGACCGGTCAACAGGTCAAAGGCCACCGGCCGATAATGTTGACCGCGCGCGCCCACATGCTTTCCACGTTGACTATTTGACCTCAGAGTCACGTGTTTGCACACCGTCCAGATTCTCGCCGCATCGCCTCTCTTTCATTTCTTTGACCAATTTATGTGAAAATGGACCGGATTTGGATCATCTAAACTAAATAATAAATCTAACTCGATGCGGCTAAAGACAGAACAAGAAAATACAAACTTCATTCATGACATGTATGAACTTTGCATACATGTAATTAAATTTTACTGGAAAAATATACTCCTGATGAACATGAAGAATGAAATTGCCAAAAAATTGTATAATTTATATTATAATTATAATGCAGCAAGCTCACCTAACCGATCTGGTGGGGGTGTTTGATATTGCATGCCAAAGAACATATTGTTCTTATTACCAAATACTTCCAAAGAACATATTGTTCTTATTACCAAATACTTCATAGTTGGCTGAATTGTCGGGTTGGCTCGGGAATCGTTCGAGTTAACAATCCTGGCCACGAGTCAAGGTTGTTGACTCTTCCTAACCCGTCCTGACTCACTTGATTCAAGTTATTTTAAAACTCGACCAACTTGACAAGTCAACTCGGGTTGGCTTTGGAATTGTTAGAGTTAACAATCCTGGCCAGGTTGTTGACTCTCCCTAACCCGTCCTGACTCACTTGATTCAAGTTATTTTAAAACTCGACCAATTCGACAAGTCAACTTGTTGATTCGATGATCTGGTTATCTGTTGATCCGAGTCCGAGTCATGGGTTTACCAACTTAGAGGACAGAATGGAACATGGAGGGGAATGTGAGGTCACTGGCAGCCTCATGTTTCTAGACAAATAAACATGCAAGGAATGACAAATTTCTCATGGCAATTGTGAATTAACTTTCGTGTGAAACAGCTGGTAGGTAAGAGAATTCGAGACCTATACCTACAACAATGGACATGGTCAAACTGCCCAATCTTGACCCTTGGTCTCATATTTCATGAAATAATATGCATCCATATGGCCAATTAAATTTTCTTATATCCAGTATGCATATATTATAAAAGTAGGTTCTTAAAATTAGATTGGATTTTTGGGTGGGGGCACTCATTTGATACCTATAAGTTTTTTTGGCACTTACATATATAACAATCAAATATATCAAAACATTAACATATATATTAAATTAATTTTGTGAAGCTTGTGCGGGCAACGCCCGCACCAGCCACCATGTGGCTACGCCACTGCCGTCGCACCAGCCACCATGTGGTTACGCCACTGCCGTTGCATCAAGCGGGATGTTGGGAGAGGCCGGAGGATTTCTCCACCGATCACGGAGAAATCCAAGGTTCCACAGTATGAAGGTGGCGGTCTATGCAGCTATGCTCCTTTCTTTGCATCATCTGTCGCATCCTAAGAACGTTTCCATGAATAAGAAAAAGATTTTCAGGTGTACTTTTGTTGGAGGAATTCGCCTCCCTAATACATCCGATGCATCAAACATTCAAAAACAAAATCTTGCAATGTTTTTATGTTTTATTATGCAATTGGTACTGTTTTTCCACAAAAGCCATCTAATTTTTTTCTTGAAAAATTTTAACCACCATTCCAGTTGAAAACTTTTTTTTTTCTTTTTTCACCTAATAAAAACGTTAAATGATCCCTAGTTGAATCTCCCCATGTTGCTGCGCATTGTGTCATAATTAAAAGAGGGGAGAAGTGGGAAATTATTTCCCTGGAGATTTTTTGTTTTTTCCTCATATCAAATTATAAGAAACCTGAGAACCAATGTATTTTGAGGGTTAGGGACTTCGGATTCTTGTTTATTGCGTAGAAATTCAACACTTTAATGTTTGTTCCTATTTACTTGGAAAATGAATGGCTATAAAAATACTTAGAAAGGAAAAGTTTTGAGTCTCAGTGTATGCAGTTTTGATTTCTATTATTTATACCTCATTAGGACTAGAAACCAAACACGTCAGGTTCAAACTTTGCTCGTTTTTGTGCCAAAATGAGCTAAAGCTATTGAGAAAAGAGAAAGTTAAATAAATGGAGATGGAGCCAGTCTTTGCCATAAAAAATTATATTTTAACTATCCAATGATCCAGCCAAATCCGATATCAACAAGTAAGGAATGCCTAATTACAAAGAAATCTAAATCTGAATCTAAGTCCGAAATTACAAATAAAATTTAGGTTCTTATGTTTGTTAAATTCAGATTTGATTTTGAAAAGAGGTTGGAATATGAATTTGATCGCGCCCAGTGGCGTAGCCACATGTTGACTGGTGTTAGCAGTTACCTGCACCTGTCTCTTAAAAGTTCTTTATTTTTAAATGAGCATCTTTCAATATTTATTCTTATATATACATAAGTGCTCCACTATATATGAGTATTTTTAGACAAGTGCCCCTCCACCCAATTTTTCTGGCTTCGCCATTGATTGTGCCCCAAAGGGTGATGGCGTACTAGTAGACGGTCAGATGCTGGTTCAAGCGAGGAGGGTTATTACCCTTTGTACTGTGAAGGGGGGCACGCAGCAATGCGCTAATTGACATGCAAAGCGGGCACATCTCCCAGACACTGATGCAGCCTTGGATCCCGTTGGTATCATGAAAAAAGAAGAAAGGATGGAAGGGAGGAGTGGGGTGCGGATCTTCCGCTCCCCACTCAGGTGGTGAGATTTTTCCTACCACTTACCAAACACATGGGATCTAATATTTAGTAAAAGTTGGACCCAACCCTAATCTCAGTCATTTAAATATCAAAACTAACGTCATTCGAGCATTAATCCTTCCATGAGTCATCTACAGCTTATTCGGGGTACTCGTTAGGTGCCTAATAAATACTCACTCAAAAAAATTTATTATTCTGATTAACTTCTTGAAGAGCTAATTTTAATGCGGCCGATCGTCTCTAGATATGAAGAAGATTAAAAAAAAAAAAACAATTTAATATCCCAAATTATTATCCATGAATGAAATTAACTTGAGGAATCAGACCATCACAAGTGGGATCCAGCCTCACTAATGACAAAAATGTTTGTCTTAACGTCAAAACCTCCTTTAATTGAAAAATTTGCAGAAACAATGCCACAAATTTTTAATAGCTTTTTCATAGCAAGATGTCAGCAAATATAATATATGGAATATGTCAAATTACAAGCAAAAAATGTGGATAACCTTAGAAAATAAAGCAGAAAAAATCGTTTTTGTCAGGTTAACATGGCTCACGATGAATCTTTTCTTTCTTACGTGAAAATATCGTGACCTTTTTCTTTTATGGTGGGTAGATGATTCATTGGCGTTCTTGCCTTCTTGGATGCCCACCAGAGAGGCACTCAGCTTTTGTACTTATGATCTTGGTGGGTGTGGAACCAGACGAAAACCATTTATTGGCTTCTCCAATGTGATTATTATGTGGAATGAATCCAACCATTTACTAGTCTCACCATGTGATCATAGTGTGAACGGATCCAGAATTCGTTGTCAAACTGGTCTCCTAGTTTAAAACTCGCAGACTATTCAAGCTGAGGCCTGTGGACCGAGATAGTCGACATCAATTAAATTGGACAGATTTGCTAGTTGGGTCTATGAGATTCATGGATCTGATGTGGATCTGACATGACATGTTTTTAATGATGGCGAAAAAAATTCATGGTAAAATTCACAGTTCATCAAACTATTTAAGATTTCGATTTTACTTCTTTACATGGAGAAAAAGCATATTTGCGATTGCAAGGGGTGGAGAAAAAGCATATTTGCGATTGCAAGTGGTGAGTCTGACCTTACATCCATAGTTTGTTCTCGAATCTTGATGATCTCAAATCCAAAGCTATCAAACACTCCTTAAGAATAAATCTGAAAAAACTCAAAAAAAAAAGAATTTGACTAATTTACATGAAAAAAACAAACCGTCTATTAAATGAATCAAACGACTTTCATGAGTGAGTTCTATATAGACATATAACAAGATAGCACAACTTAACTTTTTGTCTTTCTCTCTATCTCTCTCTTTATATCTCTCTCTCTCTCTCTCTCTCTATATATATATATATATATATATATCCAAAATCAAAGAGTTGGTCCTTAGCTAATGAATCTTCTCCAGACTCAAATCAATTCACTAGATTGATGCCCATAGAAATGGAATCACATCTGACAACCATGGCCTACATCGTTTTCATCCGATTCCAGCTAGCCATGAACGTCAATTCTTGGGGCACTGTTTCCTTCAACGTAGTGTGAGGAATTCCATGACACGTCTGGTTTTCTGTCTACGAAAATTTCTTGCTCGGACCCACGATTTTTTCAAAAATCTCCAAAACGGGTCTCGTATATTTTGAATTCTCTAGCGCATGGCATACTTTTCCAAAAACTCCAATCGAGGCAAAACGACAAGGCCTTTCTTGAGATAAAGTCTTCTTTCTACAAATGGCTTTAATGTTCTTGCTGCAAGCATGCAGAGAGCCTTCATGTCATGATCATTAATGCCCGTTTCTTTTGGCATGCAAATTACTCTTGGCTGACATTCTTAGTGATTAAAGTTTTGAATTTTTGTGGTCCGTTCATCATGATCTTTTTTTTATCAGCTTTCAACTTTTGCATTTATATCTTTCTTGTTCTTCATTTATTTGAGATTCCAAATCCAAGTGAGAGAAAAAACCGTTTTCTAAGTCATCTGACATCTTCTCCTGCCGGCGACCTCCTCAGCACATTTACAAACTACAATGCAGATGATGAGGATGAAGAAAAAAATATATACCATGGATGCTCACAATAGCAGCGAATCGGAGCCGTTCATCATAAAAAATGGATGGTAAAGATGGCAGATCTCTTCAAAGAGAGATTTCTGAGATCATATTATTTTCCGGCAGAGATTTTAAGAAGGTGGTAGTGGAGAAGTCGGAGTTGACGATCGGGGTAGCCGCCAAAAACAACGATGAGTTCACAAACGAAAATGATAAAAACAAGAAAAGGGGTTCCTCTTTCCCGAAAACTCTGCAAGTTTTCGAGCTCCCAGTGAGAACAAGAACCAGAAATGACAAAGCATTTTACCAACGAGTACGATTAAACAAACAAGCAAGTAGACGGCTGCCCCAGTATAAAATGTAAAAGAATCAGACGTAGAGGAAAGGCAAGATTTCGAATATCGGAGAATTTGGACTTCAAAGAGTGGTCGAGTCTGTGTGTTCATGAAAAAGAGAATGAGGAAGATGATGGAAATTATTTCCAGAACAAAAAAGTGAGGGAAAAAGAGGTAGGAAGCGTAGAGTCTGAGTCAAACGTACCGAAAACGCTCGACCCTTTGTTGCCTTCTTCCTGTCGTCGGCATCTCAATTTAAATCTCCCAACTCTCACCTCCCCTTTGTGTACACGCCCGCTCTTTTTCTCTCTCTCTCTCTCTCTCTCTCTCTCTCTCTCTCTCTCTCTCACCTCCCCTTTGTGTACACGCCCGCTCTTTCAGATTCTTCCTTCTGGGTGCAGGTTCCCCTGCCAGTTGTTCAGCGGTCACCTTCTTCGGATGAGAGCTCTATATTCTTTGGCTCTATCAGACTTCCTTGGCCTGGGCCTGCTTGTCCTGGTACGCGGGGTCCTCCTTTTACGGTACAGGTTCCGCAGATTTTCAGCCCAGGTGATCCGCCGCACCAGTGCTCTTCGGTGGTANCCTCGTCCTCCCCTGTTCAGTCGTCTGGCCCTACCACTAGACCTGTGGGTCGTCACTCCTTGCCCGATAGGTTGTCACCTGGTGCCCCCTTGTTGGATGTTGAGTTAGGCATCTCCCTCCCGGATGCGCTTGACGCTCTTAAGGTCTCTCTTCCGCCGGAGCAACTTGATTTGTTACGTTCCTCTTTTGCTGCCGCTGTAGCACCGGTCTCCCGTTCCAGCCTGGCCAGGTTGCGGCAGGAGTTGCGTAGGATTGGGGCTTCCGCAACCTCCATCCTCCCCCCTGGTGTCGCCAGAACGGCCAGACGTACGTCGCCTCACGTGGTTTCCCAATGAGGGTTGCAAGTTGGAATGTGCGGGGCCTCAGTGCCCGTTACCGGCGTAGGTATCTCTCTTCCTGGATTCGTCAGCATGGACCCTCTGTGCTTATCGTGGTTGAGACCAAGATGTCGACAACCGTCCTTTGGGTTCCTTCCAGCTCGTGGAGCAGCTGGCGGCATCCTGCTTGCTTGGTCTCCACCCCTTACGGGGGCTATTGTGCATGTCGGTAGGTACTCTATCTCTGCTTCTCTCAACGGAGTCTGGCCTAATGGTCCGGTCTTGGTTACTGCTGTTTATGGCCCTTGCGTTGGGGCTTTGCGTGGACAGCTGTGGGCTGAGTTGCATCAGGTTCGCCAGCTTGTAGCTTCTCCTTGGCTGCTGGCAGGGGACTTCAACTGCTTGCTTAGCCCTGCTGACTCTTCCTCCACTGTCACTTCTGGCCCGTCTATGTCTGCTTTTCGAGCGTTCATTGAGGAGTTCGGTCTTTTTGACGTGCCTTTGACTAACGGTACGTTTACTTGGTCTAATAATAGGAACCCTCCAATCCTTCGTTTGTTCTCTGCTTTTCCTTCGTCCTCTTTGGTTCTTGGTCCGAGGCACCTGTCTGATCACGCTCCGCTACTACTTTCCCTTCTTCGGAGTAGGGTTGGTGTCAGGCACTCCAGGTTTCGTTTTGAGCTTTGGTGGCTCCGTGATGAATCTTTTGTGGCTACCATCCCTAATTGGTGGGCTCGGGCAGTTAATGGTAGGTGGGCTTCTTTTAGGCTCTCGCGGAAGTTGCACTCCATCAGGAGGGAGGCCCTCGCCTGGAAGCGCATTTTCTGGAGTAGCAAATTTTTGGAAGTGGCCGCTTGGGATGAGGAAATCCTGTCCCTTCAGGCCTCTGATAATATTTCTGCAGATCAGTCTTCCCG
>JAANDH010000433.1:30969-49817 GCA_011799765.1 Nymphaea thermarum
TCAATTTTGTTATCCACCATATTGGCTCTGATACCACTTTGTTGGGATAAAACGGGGATAGGACCCAAATCTACTAAAATGAATTTAGCAACCAACTATAGCCCAATCCGATTATGCAAGAAGCAACAAATCAACGATCAAGCAATCCAACGAAAGCAATCACAATCACAAAGTGCACAAGAAGATTTTTACGTGGAAAACCCCTCAAAACAATGAGGGTAAAAACCACGGGGCACTACGACCCACAAACAATCCACTATAATCAATGATATAAGTTTTCCCACGAGGGGCTATACAAAGCTAACCCTCCAACAATAATATCTCATCAAAACTATATGAGAAAACAATGGAAAAATATCACCGATGGAATGCCCAAAACATGGATTGGGAAGAGATGCGTTCCGCCTCCTCGTTGAAATCGAATCTTGCTCAAGCCAAGCTAGCAACCTTCTCTTCCTCTTCTTCTTCTCTCCTTTCTTCTTCTTCTTCTCTCCTCTCTTCTTCTCCTTTTCTCCTCTTGCTGTGCAGCCACCAAGAGAGCACATGAGCTCTTCTTCTTTTTCCCCCAAAAAAGTGCCCTAAGAGAGAGAGACGGAGGTAATGTCGAGAGAGAGGGGCACCATCGGGTGCCCTCCTATTTCTTCCGCCCGTCACTTAAGTGACGGGCTGGATCGGGTTCACTTGAGGCTGAACCCGACCCAACAGAAAGGAATTGCTTCCATGTACTCATGGTCTTCCAAGCGGTAAGATCACTGGTTTTTCCTTTGCTTGGGCTTTTGGGTTTTTCACAACTTTTCTGTTTGGTTTCTCGCTTCCTCTGGTTTGGTTTGTTCTTCTTCGAAGCAACCAGATTTTCCCGTGATTTTAGCACGCATTCTTAGAATTTCCTTAGCTTTCCTCAATTTTCCATCATAATCATGTCCATCTCCCCCGAATCGTCTCCATTTTCTGTAACATTTCCCGATTTTAGGTTTGCTCTCCTAGAAAAATATTCTTCTAAGACTAATTTTGATTTCTTGTAACAGGAGCTACAAGAATGGGTTCGTCTGGCATGACCTCTCCGAGAACGACTTCATCTACCCCATCCATGGCCACGAATACGTCCTCAAGGGATCGGAGATCGTCATCCCTCTTCCTACGGCGAAGGTCTCCTCTGTTTCTAACTGGTTCATGGAGTCGAAGCAACTGCACGAGCTCTCCCTGGAAGCTTCTTGTTCCAGCAGAACGGGTCGGTCCGGCGACTCCGGGCTCGCGTCCAGCCGGAAAATCCCGGACGCGACGGAGTACAAGGTCTACAAGGCGGAGTGCCCGGCCGAGTTCTACGCAAAGGCCACGGACGCCTCGACGCAGACGGAGGACCGGAGGAGACAATTCCGAAAGGAGGCTGCCCTCGCCATCTCCGTCGCCGAGCCGGCGCCCACGGAGCTGAACGCCGAGGAGGTGTCGCCTCCTGCGTCCACTTCAAGCGCTTCGTCGGGGACGGACGGCAAGGATCAGCCGGAGCCGGAGTCACTCGAGACGCTGATGAAGGCGGACGGCCGGCTTCGATGCCTCCGAATCGTTGAGGAGGAGGAGGAGGCGCCGGAGCTCTACGTCCGGGCGGTGAACCACGCGAGAGTGAGGGCGTCCACCGTGCTGATGCAGCTCATCTCCTGCGGGTCCATGCTGGCGGACCGGCCGAAGCTGCCGCACGGCGGGTCCCAGGGTCACCGGAAGGCAAGGTCGGCGGAGGCGGAGTGCGTGAATCCGACGAGGATGCAGCTGGAGGAGAGGGAGTACTTCAGCGGCAGCCTGATCGAAACGCAGAGGAAGGAGCAGAGGGCCCTGGAAGGGGCCCCTCGTCTCAAGAGATCTTCTTCCTATAACGCCGATAGGTGAGACCTCTTTCTTTTTTTCCAAAATTGTTTCCCCTTGTTTGGCAAGAAGACTCGGATTCAGGCAATGGCATGGTGAGAATGTCTTGCAACAATCAAACACGTTCTCGCCATGGAAGTTCTCAGTGAGCTACAGTTGCCAATTTGGTTGAGTTTACTATCAGGAACTTTCTCTTTTTCATGTTGATCTAATCAGTACAAGTACACGATCACCAGTGTATTCAGCTGGGATATCGAGTCGGAACGTTCACGCGTGAATCGATTTTCCACGAATTATTCTGGTTCACGAGGGGGAATGTCTTGTTTCCATGTGGGTAGGGAAGAGTTCAACTTTCGATCCACCATGTTCATCGGATTGAGTGTCAATGCTTTCTGTATCCTTTAACGTCAAGTCTCATGGCTACGTCACGACGTGCTTTTTAGCAGAGCCACGAAATTACCTCTCCATTAACCATGTCGATAGATGTGCCGGAAAAACTTGGACATTTTGATCTTCAGAAGGTCCAAAATTCTTTTCGTTTTTAACTTGCTTTACTGCACGAAAGGACAAAATCTACGTGATCTGCACTCAGGGGAGAAAGTCCTCTTTGGCGCACGAAGAATGATCACGCTCTGTATAGTTGAAAAGCAAAGTAACTTGAATGATATCTTTCTCTTTATGTCTTGATGTTAGCAGCAGGGTGGCCAAATTGGAGGTAACGGAGAAAGGAAAAGCGGGTCTCCAGGGCAGGTGCATCCCAAAGAAGCCGACGAGGCCGTTGAGGAAGGAGGGCAACGCGACGTCGCAGTGCTCCGACGGCAGCTGACGAGCCCGGCGACCGGCCCAGTGCCCCTCCCCACAGCTCCTCCCCTTTATTTGAGGACTTACCTAAGGCTTACAAGAGAATGTCAGGCGACTCTGATAGAGGAAGTTTTAGGAGAGGGCCGCCGGCCGGTAAACTCGGTCCGACCGCAACCGGCCGGCGTTGGGGACGAGATGATTGTTTCTTGTATGAGGAATATAGGGATTGATCTCATGCCTGTGTGGGGAGGGTGGTGGGACTCTCGGTTTTGGCGTTTGCGGGGCTCGGGGAGTGTGAATTGGGTTTATTCCTGGTCTTGTTCTATATTGAGCGCTTGACTTTGCATGACTTCCATGTTCCATCTTCTCATTGGTGTGCTTTTTCCTGGACGAAAGAGTTTTCGTTGACAGATTTTGTTTTAACTCGATTTAAACATTTTAAATTGATTTTTGAACTCATAAACAGATGAGTTCATCTGCACCATGATCAGAAACCATCTAAGTGGGTTCATCTGCACCGTGATCACTGAAAGCACCAGACGGTTCCCCATTAAGTTGCAGCAGGCCCACCACTCCAGGACAGTATGTGCTGAAGCAGCCATTCTCAGTTAGTCATTCACTTCCTTTGACAAGAGGGCGAAACACGGAGAGTTCTTGGCTAGCCTTTGTGATTGCTCCTCTTTTGGAGTTTATTTCACATCATGATTAAGAACTCCCAACTTTACTCTGATCTAGAATCTGCCCATCTATTTTCAATCTTGTAATCTTGCCTTTTGGCTCCTTCCTTGGGATGCGACAGACAGCAATCGCACGAATGTAAGATCTCATTAGGCGAGATGTACAAATATGCCATCTTAATGATTGATCTCTTTGACAAAGTTAACAATATATTTTATGTAAAAGAATACGTTCAAGTATTTGTTTCGCTAACACTTAAGTTACCAATCCATATTTATTTATAAACAAGTTGACCGTGCCGTAATAAATTCTCTGTCTTCAAAAAGCATTTGAATCAGACCAATCTTGGTTCAAGTTTATGATTTTTTGCATATTCAGACACTTTTTTATCATCTCAATCGTGAGGGAAATCTAGTCACATTGGTAAGGATGATACAAGTGATGAACATGAGAAACCTCTGTAGAAACTGTATTTAACTATAGTAACTTGTTCAGAGACAGCCTTAGAAACATATAATGCAACGATGAGGATAGCGGGTAACAGAGAGCATCAAAACACAGTTGGGAATCGAGCTTCTGTTCGAAGACCCACTTCTTTTTTGGGAAGTTCTCAAGCAAGAAGCTGGTTTTTGCCTTTTGGTTTTCCTACTGTTGAGTTGAACTTCTTCTTCTTCTTCTGGTTAGATGGTCATTTTTCTTTTCTACGCAGAGAACTTGCAACGAGTCTCAACTGCAGAGAATTCGCGCTTTCGTTCCCCAACATCTCTCTCTTGTTTGAATCTGAAAAAAAGAAGGAAATAGTTCAGTTATATGTATGGAAATAAGTCTGTTTCACATAACTATCAGCAGAAGCTGCAGAGCCAGGAGCTCCTTTACGTGCTTGCTATTTTTTTCCAAAAGTCGAAGAGCCCATATTGATTGTCCAATTTGGATCATTGGATGAGAGATTTTAAGAAGTTTTTTGAGTTCATCATATGTCTTCCCAAAGTTTCTTTCCACAGTGAAGCATAGTCTTAGTCAGGTACTTAGTCATCAACAACTACCATTTCAGCATGAGACAGCTATTTAATAGAGTGGGTACCAACCCCTAAGGTTTTGAAGTCCAGTGGCAATAAGATGATGAATCAGCTGCTATGGTGCAAATGACCTTTACTAGAGAATAAAAATACAAATCTCATCCATTATTCCTTTGGGAAATGTATATGTGCTAAAACTAATCTAGGAGTTGCTTTAGGGAATGCGTATAATTTATACTATTTAAGATGGTTAAACAATCTGCCAATTCCTTTGTTGCATGCTTGTAACTATGAATCATTGATCTTCTTCACACACACACACACATACTATATATATATATATATATATATATATATATATATATATATATATATATATATATATATATATATATATATATATATATATATATGAAACGACAATTAAGAGTTATTAAACCATCGTAATTGATGAACAAATCCATCTTACTTTTTCTCAATTAAATTAGGGTGATCAAAACAGCCCAAGGTGGTCTGAATAATTTGGGTATCTCGTATTCAAGTTGGGATACATTTGCGTGTTAGTGTGTGAAAGATAAACGAAGTAGTCGAACAATATAAAAAGATATGTGCTAAGCCAAGGCGCTAGATCTCATATCATAAGATGTACATCGTACAAGTGGATGAAATATGGCAACATAATTGACTGTCCAAGTTCAACTTTTAAAAAACTTCTCTTAATTCTCAACCAGTTTTTTATAAGATTCAGTTGTGAAGAATGGTTAGGGCGTAGCGAAGGTTCCCTTGATAGTATTAGTTCTAATTTAGGTGTTGCTGCAAAATTCTTTGTCTCTACAAGCTTAGGCTCTTCAAATTAGCTTAACTTAGATAAGTAAATAGGATTTAGCCGAGTTCAATTTAGTTTTTTTTAATGTTTATTTAGAGGAAACCGCTTTCAAGATAAAACTTTCAAATTCATACACTTTTCATGACTCTAGTTGCTTCAGGGCTTGAATGGACTAAATATATTTTCAACTCGGATATCATGTTTGTCGCTATTTGTAACCCAGAGAAGTAATACATTGAAGTGTGACAGCGATCACAAGATTTGAACCTCAAAGCCCTTAAGTCGTTTTGTTACTCAATTGTGTTATGTCTCTTGTTTCAGTTAGTTGTTTTATATATATCTAATTCAAATTGTTTCTCTGGTGTTTCAGGGGTCCCTTGGAACTTGCTGCCTCGCATATTGATTCAGATCTCATAAGCGTCATTTTTTCTTTCAAATAAAACTTCACCTCTTAAACCGGGTTGGCTCAGTTCGACACGACTCACAAAATCCAAATGAACGACTTCCGCGGGAACTTCCTTTTGATTCCCGCGGGTCGCCAAATTTCCGGTCCACTGCTCGTCGCCCTCTCCGGCGTTTCTTCTCACTTGGTTCACCGTCGTTCTCCGTTTAGCTAAAAATCGATCTCTTCGCCGTCGTCACGCCACTCGGGTTGCCCAACAAGAAGAGCAATAGGTCATCTCTCTCTCTCTCTCTCTCTCTCTCTTTAATTTCTTGTTTATAGATTCCTCGGATGATGTCTCTCTCACTTCTCCCTGGAGGACGAGGGTTTCCGGAGACCAGTTTGTTGATCAATAGCATTGTGCATAGGTTTCAATGTGCTGAAGAACGCAGCTTCAAGGTGGTCTCGAGTCAAAGAGGTTGGTTGGGATGGTTAGGCGACTCTGCTGAAGGTCAGAGACCCTCCAGATCAACAGGTTCGGATCAAGGGCCGTACTCTATCTTCTGTAGGTATGTCCTATGTTAAAACCCTTCTCTGTTGCTACTGTTTTGCTTCACTCCTAGCCTAATGCTGGTTCCAGGGCAGGAGGTTTGTTTTATATGATTTGTTCACTCTTCGGGATTTTAATTCTTTGAATAAGAGGAACGAGGCCTAACCCCGAGCAGGGAGCTTCCAGAAACCAACATACAAATGATGAAATGGCTATGGGACACTAATATGCAAATAATGAATGCGTTGTTTGTGTAGTCAATTGCCCACACAAGCCCACATGGGTTGCTTTTGTTTCACCATTGAAATTACATTCAAGCCGATATCAACCGGGAACCTCAGCCGAGAGCCCTCTGCCGAGCTTTCTAGCAATCAGACCACATAAGTAGGTTGCAAGAATATTCGACCTTGATCACCGTCAGAATGGTCTCTGAAGAGATCAGAACCCCGAATCATGCACAGCTCCCAGTCGATACGGCCGCAGTTGCCTGAAACAGAGCAGGAACAGGGTATGCAGTATCAATCACGTGGAGAAGACGCCTCTTCACGACTGCGAGAGTAAGAGAAGCTCCTGCCGAATCCCGGTCGATTTCCCCGCTTAGAGAAGAGACAGTAGAAGAACTGCAGATACCAGTGTTGAGAAAACCCTAAGCAAGGAAACCAGTGCTATAGTGAGTACGATATTGAAAAAATTCATTCAATAATCAACGCAGAGCAGAGAAATGGAAACTGGTAAGAGAAAGAAAGAAAAGGGCGTCGGCTTTAGCAGAGAGGACCAGGGTAATCATATGATGCATCCGTTGCAATGCAGGGTGCTCTTTCTATAAACTTACCCGGTATTCCCTTCACCGTCTCATTATTTCCCCTGCTCCCCCACTGCCTCCCTTTCTTTCTCGCCCGTCTTCAATATCTCGGCCCGGCTCTCCCTGTCTCTCTCTCTCTCGCTAATGCATTTCCCATTTGTCCTCTCTCTCTCTCTTACACACACACACACACGCACACAATTTCTATTATATCTGTTTCTTTGATTGGTATCTATTTCATTTCCTCTATGCCTTTGACTAGAGATTCACCGAGTCAGCAGCTTGATTGGTTCCGTTTGAAAACAATTTTTGCAATGACCAGCATACATCATGTCATGTCGGTAAATACATTTCTTAGGCTTGATTTTATTTCTTTAACTACGAGCTTGAGAGAAAATGGAAAAGCAACCTCTTTTTCATTATTTTTTGGAATCAGTTTTGGCCAGATTCTGTCGTTTAAATGTGTCAAATCCATCCTCCTCTTTTCCTATGCTTGGACACATTCATCCCGTCTGTCTGTCAGAGTTGAAAGAGACCTAGTAATGAGACATGAAAATGAATTTTTTTTATCTTAGCTACCTTTTGTATCTGTTAAGAATTTTTTCAGAAAATTAACTATATTTATTGATGCAATTTTCATGTCAACATCTTTGATAGTGAACCAAAAAATTGATCATCATACTGGTGCAACTTGGAACTTATAAACTAAAAAAGTAGGGCCATTGCCTTTTAAATTTCAGCTAGTCTTCCTTGTATACTAGAAAGATTAATTTTTAAATTGATTATGCGCCTAAATTCAAAGCCACCACCTAGCGGCTGGGCCGCTCCTCCACTCTGCAATGGGCCTTCTTCTCTATGATGAAGGATTGTGGGCATATCCCTTTCTTGCCCACAATAAAAGACTGATGGTTTCAGCCTGATAGAGGAGCATATGTCACCCATTGAATTCTAGGCTTCTGACACTATGAAGTTTAACTTTAGGCCAGTCCATGTAAACATTAATCCCAACAGTGCCTTCGCTTCACTGCAAGATGTTCACTACTAGTTGCTACTACTAGAGGTGCCGCAGTTCTTAGTGTTTTCTTTTCTGTATATAGTACTGTGGTAGATGGGCAGAGTTACATATTGGTCAGGCAAGCACATGCCCCGTTGACCTGATGAAAGATAACTGGACAGGGTCTGGGCAAGGAGATGCCCTCCCTGGACTGGTTCAGTGTCCTCTTGGACTTATGGAACATGAACCTACGTTCTACTTCTGTTATCATCTATAAGATACTTGCTACAAAATTATGAAATATGAATTGTCAAATATGTTGGTGTAATTATGCAGTTATTTGAATCCTTACCGTTGTACATCCTGGAATGACCAAAATGCAATTGCAATATTGTTTTGTTTTTGTTTTCTAATAATTTCCGTGGTAATGGATTCCATTTTCTTGCATGTCTTAGATTACTTAAGCATTCAACCTGTCTCTACTAGTTTTTCCTATGCTAAATTATTAATAGAACATGATCATTCCTTATGATGATTTCCTCTCAGAGCTGTATTATGTTTCAGTGCTTCCCCAGATAAAGACTGTAAACCCTATGGAACTGGATTGTGATGCAAGAGGTTATTCTCGTGCTGGAAACAATACAACTTGGTATTAGAGCTTAATAATATGCTTCAGTCTTCAAATAAGCTTCATCTCTTTAGATATGGTGTCGTTCCATTTACTTGCCTCATACAAGAAAAGTTGTTTGTCACTTGCATGTTCTGTTATCTAGAGTTAATTGGCTTCATGGCACTAGAGCCACTATCTGAATTGGTCCGAAAAGACATAAAATTTGTATTTTCCCTTGACAGAAGTCGGATGTTTTTAGCCCGTATCTGTTGTCTTCTAAGTCACGTGGGTACTTCAGTAAAGTCCACTACCATGCCGCCGTACCCGCACCCAAAATGGGTACTTGGACACACTTGGGTATCTATAGATCCAAACTGTTTAATTTTACTTTGATTTAATTTTTTCCACCTTACTTTTTATTCTATTCTTTGGATGTGAAAATTAGATTGATGTTCATATTTGACTAGGGGCATGTTCGGTTGTCCATATGTTTAAAGTTTTTTATAGGTTTCTTAAACACACTGTTGCAAGAGCCATTGATATATATTTTCTATGTTATTTATTTGTTTATGTTGATGTATATTCTTTATTTTGATACATATTTTCTAAGTATTTCTTATTATATATATATATATATATATATATATATATATATATATATATATATATATATATATATATATATATATATATATATATATATATATATATATATATATATATATATATATATATATATATACACACACACACGGCCGTATCCCCACCCAAGTTTATTAAAAATGGTCAGGTACCGGCACCCTTACCCGTACCTATGTGACATAGGTTGTCTTCCTCTCTCAATTAGTAGGTTTTTGTTGTTTGGAGCTGAAGTAGTCAACTTCGGTCTTTGTTTTCCGCAACCATTACCATTAAATTATATATCGTTCCACGCTTTTATCTGGAAGAGTGCAGGTTTCGATTTGACTGTTGGCATGAGAAATGCAATGCAGCTGCTCACTTCCTTCTTCCTAGATTATAAAGTTTGATTTGGTGCGCAACTTGGCCTTTAAGTCCTGCACATGCATTTGGTTTTGCTTGTTTCTTTTTGTGCACATCAGTTTCCTGGAATACTTAACTAATCCTTTAAAATAGCCGTGAAGTAGGACCCTATTCTTTTAGTTGGATTGATGTGTTTAGACAATTAGATGATTTGTGATTACCCCTGTTCAATTAGATGAAATGTCACTTTTCTTGTAGTGGTAGGTTTCAACTGTGCCTTCAAGGGTCGGCAACCATGGAAGCGTTGTTTGAAAGATCATGGTGAAAATGAGATTGCTGACTGTTGAAATTGCATTAATATATGAGGTTACTGGTAATTATATTTTTGTTAAATATGTGTATGCTCTGTTAAAAGAACTTACACTTGGTGCATGTAAGGAATCATATTGCACACCCAAACTTTCGCACCATCCTTCTTAAATGCAACAACACAGCGGCACCCAAACTTTCGCACCATCCTTCTTAGATGCAACAACACAGCGGGGCTCCAGTTGTTGCACCATCGGCAGTGGGTCAATGCTACACGTAGACTTGGTACCTTGATTATCGATATGGGCAACATTCTACAGGTAACTATCTTATAATGACAAGTTACTTAAATTGCACCTAAATTCTTCTCATTTAAATTATTTTTTCTTGTCTATTTGTTTCTCAATCTTCCCCGAAAGATAATCCTGCTTACTGGCCGTGCGCTATATATATATTGTTTACGTGTATATATATTCCAAAGGTAAACCCAGCAATGAAGCCTCATATAGCAACGCCGTGGATTTCCTCTGGCAGTTGGACAAGTTGCTTTCCATGGCGTGTAGCATTCTCTTTGATGCGGCATGCTCTCTGCGTGTAGAATTCTTCCTGATGCAGTTTCCCCCCTCAAGGTAAGTGACGTCAGCGATGTCTACAGTTAGCAGAATTTATCAACATATTAGGCCATCGATTGACACTTTATTCAGTTAGTTCCTACAAAATCCTGAATTGCTATATGATGGCCCCAGTCTAAAACTAACCTGGGTTAGAACTACGTCACATTTTCTAGAAAGAAGCTGTAACTAATTGGCTCGCAAATCCAAATTTGACAATCAACTCAGAGCGGTGTCATAAAAACTAATGAAAAACACAACGTAGCCGGCCAGTGAATGGACCGATTGCCAAAAATAATTTAAAAAATTAAGTAAAAAATATGTTAAAGAATTTAAAAATGAGAAAAACTTTAATAATAATAAAAAAGTTAATAGTGTATGACGCACTATACTTTTGTGCAAGCTGTTGAATCAAACTAATGAAGTTAGGACACTTATAATTTGGATCATTTTTTTAAAAATTAGATGGATTTGTTAATTATAATAAGGCATCAATTAATTGAACATACGCCCACAAACACAGATATATTCACTAACCAGGGAAAGGTAAATGGAGAAGCCAGTCTTGTTCCTTCATTTTGGGTGGAAACTAATTGATGCTTTATTGTCGTTAATAGATCCATTTTTTTTTTAAATGTTCAAATTATTAGTGTTTTAAAAATTAGCTTCATTTGGCTGCAGATTCAATTATGAGTTTGATTCATCGGTGATGTAAGGATTTAGTGCGTCATGTGCTATTTATTTTATTAATTTTTTTATTTTAAAATTTTTAAATATATTTGTTTACTTAATTTCAAAGAAAAATGCACGTAACAACATTTTTTGGTAACCGATCGACTCACTGGCCGTTAGGACGACTTTGCTGATTACAGAGAAATATTTTTGTGTATACAAAAGAACCACCCATTTTATGAACCACTTCTCCGGATGCAGATTGATATGGCCCATCCTAATCCAATTTCGTTTGTATTTTTTTCTTTTCATTATACTTGGGGAAACCACCCCAGGCCTTGAAACTTCGTCGTAGGCTTGCCTAAGGCAATTCACTCACCCTCATGCTCTTTATCATACAAAGTGAGGGCCCATCGAAATTTGAACGAGCGACTTTCTGCCTACCAGCCACTTGCGTCCCATTCCCACGGCCAATTCTTTTCGTACTTTTTAATTCTTTGAATTCAAAACATTTTGCATCTCTATCAGCATATAGGCCCCGTCATCTCTGGGCATATAGTATAGGTCCCCTCATCTGGCTAAGGACGACAGACTAAGCTAAGCAACGATGCAATATACCTTCCGAGTTTACATCAAATCCATACAAAGGTCAACCTTGAATCAAACAAAAGAATTTGGCCCGCGCGCCCAGTTGGTCAGAAAGATTCGGACCCTCCTTGTCCCTTTTGGTTAAGTAGTCAACGACAAAGTGGTCCATATATTTTACTCTTCTCATTTGGCAGAAGACAGACAAAGCCGTGGGCATGACAATTGAAAAAAATTGAAAAATAGAACTGAAAAATTATTGTTTTATTTGCGCATTATTAAATCAATGTCTAAGGGACAACATACTTATATATTTTTCTTAATATTAATCTTACTAAGTAGCCATGGTTAATGGGGCACACGTCTTTTCGTGGAAATGGGGGATGTCATATTTCGCATTTGGGATTGGTTATAGAGCGAATAATTGTATGTTCAATGATACATCAACGATGTGTTGCTTTTAGTTGGATGTAGTTGGCTTTCACTTCTAACTAGCTCTTTCTTTTTCTCCTCTTTCTTCTCCCACCACCGCCCCCTCTTGCTTTCTTTGCTTACGTTTCTCGTTTGTCATTTTCATTTTTTCTTTTTGATATGGTGACGTCTTGTGGTTGCTATGAATTTTCATTTTGTCTGCATATCTCGCGTCTGGGTTGCTTTTTTTTTTTTTTTTTTTTTTTTTTTTTTTTTTTTTTTTTTTTTTTTTTTTTTTTTTTTTTTTTTTTTTTNGGAAAGGAAAGAACATTGTAGAAGCTCGATACTGCGGAAACTTGGTATTTTAAACGTGGAGGTCACGATCTCACTCGTGTCCCTGAAGAAAAAGTAGAAGCCTAAGGTACCACTTACCGTCAAAGAGGATGCTTGGAACTCGTTTGATTTCGCAGAATTCTGCAGTCTGGAAATGCCGATGTTCCGCTCGTTCACTGGTGCATAATGTCCCATGCAAACGATGAATGTGAAACAGAGCGATTGCATGGAACGTGGTGTGTTCCAGATTACCTAGTGTCCTAGACTTTGGCCATTCTACCATTTGGGAATGGCGTGTCTTCCAGATTACCAGTGTCCTAGACTTTGGCCATTCTACCATTTGGGAATGGCATGATCTTGATGATGGCCCAGGTTTAGCATTTTTCATCGATGAGTTCGGTTTTCTGCAAATTCGATACCGTACATTGCCACTTCTACTTTTACCTGGCACCGTCACAGAACAGCTATAAAAATAGATAAATTGCACGGCACATAGTAGGGAGTCGGAAAATTTTTACTGAGTTGCACTACTAATACACAGTAATCAAATTTTAGACCAGTCAAATCTTTGCATATGTAGTAAAATGGTTGAGTTTAAACCAGTCAAACCTAGAAGATGTTCACTTTAAAATGTGATGTGCGAATTTAAATTCTGACTGACTTGCAGCTGTAGGAGGGGATGGGTGAGTAAGTGTTGCAGAACGGTGGTTTTTTACCAGGTAAATTGAAATTTGTTTAGCATGCGAAGCAGCAAAATAATGGGAGCTTCAACCCAGCAGCCAGAAGCAGTGCAATTTGTTTGGCGTCAATGTGTGGATAGTTTTTTTTTTTTTTTCTTCTTTTTGAAGTCGTTCCCAAAGGATATTTTGGAATGCAAGGTTTGGGTCCAGTTGGGCTTCTTCCCAAGTTGCTGGTCTGAGACTAGGCCTGGTGAAGTCGATATTCAAGTAGTTTCCATGGACGCCAGTTTGTGCAGAAATTGCTGCTTCTGTAATTAAGGAGGGGCAGAGAGGTCGCCATAAATGGGCCTTTTTATCTCCATGGGGGGACGAGGACTTGTGCAGAACAGTTTGGTGAGCAATAGCATTTTGCATAGGTTTCAAGGTTCTAAAAATGCAGCTTCAAGGGGTCTCGAATCAAAGAGGTTGGCTGGGGTGCTTTAGGCGACTGTGCTGAAGGTCAGAGACGCCGTCCAGAGCAACTGGTAATTTAGATCAAGAGTTGTCCTCTTATCTGTTTTTGGTGTGTTGTACGTTCCAAGCCTTCTGTTGAGTTTGCTTCTGTTTTTCCTCACTCCTAGACTAATTCTGGTTTCAGGCCAGGAGGTTTGCGTTATTTGTTTTCTATGGTTAGTTCATTCTTTGGAGTTTATTTCTTTGAATAAAACGAATGCGGCCTTACCCTGAGGAGGGAGTTTCCAGAAACCAACATGTAAATAATCAAATGGCTATGGGACACTAACATGTAATCGATCAATTTGTGTTGTTTGTGCAGGCAATTGCCCACACAAGCCCAGATGTGCCTCCACCATCGGCTGGATATGTTTCATCATCACTGAAATCACATTTCAAGCCGATGTCTGCGACATAATTGACTGTCTGAAAATTGTCGTGGACTACATGGTACTATCATATATTTGATATAATATGAAATGACAGAACGGCTGCACACGGAGCAAAGCCATATATAGTAGAAATCATCATTGAAAACTTTTTGTATGATTTTTGCTTTATCTTAAGTGCAAATTTAATCTGATTTCTTAATCGTATATATATATATATATATATATACATATATATATATATATCTTAATCTTTTGAAATATTTTATTCAAATTGAGTGGATATTAATAATAGTTTAAGAGTTCCAAGTTGACTACGATCGTCCGTCTATTTTATTAGGTCATGACTTGGACTCACTGAGTGACTTGGGATCATCATCTAACTTTTTTTTTTTTTAAATCGCGTCTTGACCGACAGTGAGGTTTTTGATTTTTCAAATTGTAAAATATCACAAATTTTATTAAACATGAATAAATATTTGAAGTTTTTGGATTGAAAATTATGAATGAGAAAAATGTTTCTTTCTTTTTTTCTAAAACCTTGATTGTGTTTTCTTGAAAAAAGTTTCTGCAGGAGGAGGGGGAAGAAGGAAAGGGAAGGAGGAGGAGGGGGGAAAAGAAGGGAAGGGAAGGGAGGCCGTGGAGGAGGAGGAGGAGGGGGGAAAGAAGGAAAGGGAAGGAGGAGGAGGGGGGAAAGAAGGGAAGGGAAGGGAGGCCGTGGAGGAGGAGGAGGGGGAAGAAGGAAAGGGAGAGGAAGAGGGGGAAGAAGGGAAGGGGGAGTCCGTCTTCCGCCGGTTTGCCAAGTCGAGAGAAACGCCAGCCAAGGCAGGGAAGGCGTCGTCTGCGACGCGGAAGCAGACGGAGGTCGAGGCGTCTCCGGGAGAGGCCGCGGAGGTGAAGGAGGAGACGGCGTCGTCTGAGTCAGAGGGAAGGCGTCGTCTTCTCCTTCCCTCCTCACCGTGCCTTCTTCCCCTCTTCCCCTTCTTCCCCTCTTCCCCTTCTTCCCCTCTTCTCCTTCCCGTCTTCCTCCTCCCCCTCTTCTCCTTCCCTCCTCACCGTGCCCTCTTCCCCTTCTTCCCCTCTTCTCCTTCCCTCCTCACCGTGCCCTCTTCTCATCTTCTTCCTCGCCGCTGCCTCACGCTGCGTCGTCTTCCTTTCTATCTTCATCGGCTGCTGCCTCAGCAGGGAAGGAAGATGTGCGAAGCTTCATCCTCTCTGGCTCTGTATCAGTCAATGGCTCTTTTCGACCTTTCCCTCTTCTCATTCTTAAAGTGAATCGCCCCACCAGCCCTCTTCCTCCCTCTTTCTGCCTCTATTTCTCTCTCCCTCAATTTTCTGAAGAAAAGCAACTGGACAAGGGAAAAGGATCAGAAACCTCTTCCATATTTCGATTCCCACATCGTTCCAAACCCTAGATTGCAGATCTCTCTCTCTCTCTCTCTCTCTCTCTCTGTGGTTTCTACCAACAGTATCACCGCTGTTACCTAAAGAGGAGGTTTTGAGCAGCGCCCTGTCCACTGAGAGCCTAACACGGAGAGCGTTGCTGTTAGGCCGATCGATCGATCGATTGCCTTCTCTTTGGACTTTTTTCATCCGATTTCTTTGCGATTTTCTCTTCGAATTTCTTGGGTTCCTTCCATGATATCGCTGCCGTTTTTCTTCATTTCGAGAGACTAGGGTGCAACGCAGATGCAGGAGATTTTCGGCTCGATTCGAAGGTCTCTTGTCTTCCCGACCGCGTCGACTGCAGCCGACGACGACGGAGGACTCATGAGAGGAATCAGAAACTGCGTGAGGCGATCGGATTTTCTGGCAGTCAAACAGGTTTGTCACTTGTTTTTTTCGTTTCTTGAATTGGGTTATTAGTGGCCTAGGATATTGTTTGTGTTTGTCTCTTGATTATGTGGTCTTTAATTGTGTTTCGTAGGTCCTGATCGCGGCCAATAATGTTTCCAAAGAGAAAGCGCAGGTAAGAAAAATTATCCATCTTAATTCTCCTTTTGCCTACTCTTTCCTGCTGTCAAGTTTTTTATTGTTTGTTGCTTCCGTGTTTTTTCAAATTTAGTTGGTGATCATAACCTTCGGATGCCTGGTTTTTCTTTGTGGAAAAACAGTTTCCCTTTTGATCTTAAAAAGAATTTACACACTATACTTCTTGTGCAATATCTTCATTGTCCTTCTTATCGCCTCATGCGAAATAAATGACGGTGATTTCATTTTACTTATTATAGGAATTTCTGTAATTGAGCTCATTTCTCGTTATTTTTCTACTACTTGCACACCGAAGGTCACAGACTTTTCCCTCGAATCTTGCAATTCTATAAGATCGAGTTCTAGGATATGGTATTTTTCAGGTCCACGGTTTTTTTATTTCTCTTTTGAATTTTAGTTTCATATTCGGGAACTGGAGGAAGAAGTTAAGGTTCTGAAGAATCTTTCCCATAAGAACATAGTGGTGAGTGATGCAGTACACGGTGCTATTTATTTAAAATTCTTATTATGTAATCTGTTGTTCTTAACCTGTCATTTGCATTGGTGTATCAGCGCTACCTAGGTACTGCTAGGGAGGACGAAGCTTTAAATATTCGTATGGAATTTGTTCCGGGTGGATCCATCTCATCACTGCTCGGAAAATTTGGCTCCTTTCCAGAACCTGTAAGCAGTTCCCCTTCCCCTGGAACCTGGACATTGAAACCAAAACCGCATAAATATTGGTCTCTCTCATTTGTTCCTTTCTTTTTGCACATAACAGGTTATAAGAATGTACACGAAGCAACCCCTTCAGGGGCTAGAGTATCCCCACAGAAAAGGAGTCATCCATAGGGACATCAAGGTTTTGTAGCTGTTTCAAAATGTTTGTTTGGAGGAACTTGATGTTTTTCCTATTTTCTAACTCTTGCGTTGGTTCATTGGTCACTGAATTGAATTTCAGGGGGCCAATATTCTAGTTGATAACAAAGGTTGCATCAAGCTTGCTGATTTTGGTGCTTCCAAGCAAGTAGTTGAGCTGGTACTTTTATATGTTCTGTTCCATTTTTTTGTCGATGCAAGTGTGCACGCCTGTCTTTTCCACCTTTCTATCGTAACTTTGCCACTTTGATTGGAGCACTAGCTGATTGTCACTTTTTGGAACATGACAGGCAACCATATCAGGTGCCAAATCAATGAAAGGTACTCCATACTGGATGGCTCCGGAAGTTATTCTTCAGACTGGGCATGGCTTGTAAGATCATCACTGCACCTTTAGAATGCTCTATAATGTGTTATTTTGTGCTTTTCTGGAAACTGTCTGTTGCATGATTTGGGTTCAGATTCACTACTACATTATTCGTAATACGTAAAGAATGTCATGTGTTGTATATTAAATTGTCTGGGAGCAGCATAATCTTCTGGATGTTGTGCTGTTTAAGTCACTTTAAAATTTATTTTTCTTCAATTTATTTATTTGGTTCCAAATAAAGTGAATGCTTTCTAATTGGGACTTTGCTAATTTAGGTCTCTATAGTGGAGTCTGTTTCGTTGTTTGAGAGTCTGAGAGTGCCACTCAATTAAGCAACCTTCAGGCGAGAGCTCTACATAAATGAGGAGCACTCTTATGTTTTCTTCAGAGCGATCTTACAGAGCAATGGCTGCTCCCTCCCTTTTCACTCCCTTTGTCTTTGCTGTGCCTTCCCGATGCCAGTCTATTATCAGCGGAGCAGTTGAGGACGTCCTGGAAGGGGTTCTACACTGGTGGGCAGAGCAGCTGCCGCAGCCAGTGAGGACCTTTTATGTGGCTGTCTACAACGTTAGTTCTGTTCTCAGGAGGCGTTTCAGGAGGCATTTCAGCAGTGCGTCGTCGGTAATTCCTTACTTGTGTCCTTTGCATCATTATTTATTTTGGTACCATTTTAACATGAAAATAATGTGCAGATGGCCAGCCTTGAGGACATCATGGATGGCTTTGTACACAGGTGGGATCTCGAAGGAGCACACAGGTCGGATCTTCAATCTGCAGAGCAGCTGCCGCAGCCACTGAGGGCCTTTTATGCGGCGGTCTACAACATTAGACATATTTTCAGGATGCACAGCGGCACATCACAGGTAATTTCCTTAGTTCTTCTTTATATTATCTTATTTCTTTTGGTATTATAATAACATGAAAATGTGCAGATTGAAACACAAAGGGCCAGGGTCTCTTACTTGATGGCCAGCCTTGAGGACGTCTTGGAAGGCTTTCTGGGTGATATCTCTTCATACATGAGGAGAGCGGTACTCTTTCTCTATCATTTAATCTGTCTTGTAATCTGTTTAGCTTCACTTCTAATTGACTTGATCTTGGGCAGTGGGCGAGTGCCATGGCTTCCCGGACCAATTCTCCTGCTGAGTCACACGTCATCACCTTGTCGTCGATGATAGATCGTCACCTTCAGAGATCTTCGCTCGGTTGATGCTACTGAAATCACATTTCAAGCCGATGTCTGCGACATAATTGACTGTCGGAAACTTGTCGTGGACTACATGGTACTATCATATATTTGATATAATATGAAATATTTTAATTCGATCTGTATCTTTTTCAACTTCACTGCCCAATAAAAAGAAAAGGAACACTTTTACATTTACATTTGTTGTGCATGAAAACGGGGAATAAGATGTGATGATGAATAGATAGAAATTCCAGATTGAAGAACCATAAAACTGTCAAGATATCAGTCATGGTGAAGAAAAGGGAAAGCATTAAACAATACCAACAACGTGGCAGACACAAAGGAACCACTTCAATTAATTATAGGTATACCCAAACAAGAAAACCTTTTGGCGCTGATACTTGGAACGTACAAATCGTCGATAGCCTAGTGCGAATACAAGCCTCAATGAAATTTGGCCACC